>JAACYV020215977.1:7053-21568 GCA_009936425.2 Chrysaora fuscescens | reverse complement strand
TGTTGTATAACAAATCAATGGTGAATGGCATGAATTTGAATTCACAAGAAGAAATTGATAGAAAATGCGAAGGCTGTGCATATGGAAAACAGAATCGTCAGCCATTTCCTAAGAAAACATCACATCAGAGTACTCATCCATTAGAGCTCATTCACAGTGATGTGTGTGGCCCCATGAATGTCAATTCAGTGGGAGGTTCAAGGTATTTCGTCACTTTTATCGATGATTACTCACGATATACTGCTGTATATATGATGAAGAACAAAAGTGAAGTGTTGCAGAAATTGAAAGAATTTGTTGAGTCATCTGAGAACTTCACAGGGAAACGCATCAAGAGAATAAGATCAGATAATGGAGGAGAATACACATCTGAAGAATTTACCAAGTATTGTAAAAGTCGTGGAATTATCAAAGAAGATACAATTCCTTATACTCCACAGCAAAACGGAGTTGCAGAACGGATGAACCGTACAATCATGGAGACTGTCAGATCAATACTACATCATGCTGATCTTCCTTTGAGTTTGTGGGCAGAGGCTGTATCTACAGCTATTTACATAAGAAACAGAAGCCCAACATCCTGTTTGAAAGAGAAGACGCCATATGAGAGCTGGCACAATGAAAAACCAAATGTCAGTCACTTTAAAGTGTTTGGTTGTAAAGCTTTTGTCCATGTGCCTGATCAGAAAAGAAAGAAATTGGATAAAAAATCCATGCAATGTATCTTTGTCGGCTATCCAGATGGCAGTAAAGGTTACAAGCTGTACAACCCTGAAACAAGGAAAATGATCAGAAGTCGTGATGTTATTTTTGTAGAAAATTCCTTTCAAAAAACCTTGCTTGAAAGTGGAAAGGAATCTGAAGAATTACTGAGTGATGCAAAAGATTCAAAATCTTGTGATGTATCTTTTAAGAACATCGACGACTCCGATGATGATGTAGACGATGAAGATAATGCACAGAATGCTGAAGAAGTTCAACCTGAAAGACCTCAACGAAACAGAGTTGCTCCTGAGAGACTAGGGAGCATAACAGGTGAATGGTGGAATTATGCTACAATTGCTGTTTCTGATACAGAAGAACCAAGAAGTATCAGTGATGCATTCAATGGAAAGAATGCTGAACAGTGGAAAGATGCAACTGAAAGTGAGTACAACTCATTATTAAAGAACAAGACTTGGGAACTTGTAAATTTACCTGAAGGAAGGAATGTAGTCGGGTGCAAGTGGTTATTCAAAATAAAACGCAAAGCTGATGGAAGTGTTAGTCGTTATAAAGCTCGTCTAGTCGCCCAGGGATACTCGCAAGAGGCTGGACTGGACTATGATGAAGTTTTTGCACCGGTGGCTAAATATAATTCCATTCGTTCAGTACTTGCAATTGCGAACCAGCTTGACATGGAAGTACACCAAATGGATGTCAAGACAGCATTTCTTAATGGTGACCTGGATAATGAGATCTTTATGAAACAACCAGAAGGTTATACTGACAAGAAGCAGCCAGACAAGGTTTGTAAACTACGTAAAAGTATTTACGGACTGAAGCAATCTGCCAGATGTTGGAACATGACTATAGATCGATATCTAAAGGAATCTCACTACATGCAGAGTACTGCTGATCCATGCATTTATTCGAAATCTGAGAATAGAAGTGGAAAGAACTGTCTGATCATAATTGCTGTCTATGTGGACGATACCATTTTAGCTTCAAATGACGTTGCAATGCTGACAGCAGAAAAGATCAAACTGAGTAAGAAGTTTGAGATGGACGACCAAGGAGAAATCCATTATTGCCTTGGAATGTCTATCAAAAGGGACAGGAAAGCTAAAGTTCTGATGATTAATCAGAAAGTATATCTTGAAAATGTGCTCAAGAAATTTGGAATGCAAAACTGCAAGCCAGTATCTACTCCAATGGAAGCATCAACGAGATATGAAAAGTTAGCAGATGAAGAGAAGCCTTTGAATATAAGAGAATATCAAGCAATAATTGGGTCTCTTACATATGCGTCAATTGCTACACGACCGGATTTGTCATCTGCAGTGGGAGTTTTGAGTCAGTTTATGACTAACCCAGGACCACAACATTGGCAAGGAGTAAAAAGAATATTGCGCTACGTTAAAGGAACATTAGATCACGGTCTACGATTTGAGCCTACAATCGCAGAAGGGCTTAACCTTTACGGATATACAGATGCTGATTGGGCTGGTGACGTATCTACAAGAAAATCAACATCTGGTTACATTTTTCGAATTGGAGGTGCAACGGTCTCATGGAAATCAAAGAGACAAGCCATAGTGGCTCTATCCTCAACAGAAGCGGAGTATGTCGCACTATGCTCTGCAGCTCAAGAAGTAGTTTGGTTGCGAAGATTACTTGAAAGCATTGGCTTCACACAATCAGCAGCTACCATACTAAACGAAGACAATCAAGGTGCAATAGCATTGTCAAAGAATCCCAAAAGTCATTCTCGCACAAAGCACATTGATATTAAATATCATTACATCAGAGGAGCTATAGAGAAGAAAGAGATCGAGCTCGCTTATTGCCCTACGGAGAAGATGATAGCGGACATCTTGACTAAGGGATTGCCAAAACCAAAGTTTGAAGAACTGCGTTGCCTAATGGGAGTTGAACCCTTATTGAGTTAATTATTTTGTACTGCTTATTTCAATATAACATTCATCAAGTGGGAGTGATAAGAAACACACGTGATATGACTCATGATATATTGATTGACACTCATGCTGTGTTTTACTATTATGTTTGTTAGCTTGCTGAGTATTGTTATTCTTGTTCTGTTGAGATATTATAATGTTCATGTTATTATCCTGTTGTCCTGATTGCTAGTTACCTTACTAGATTTCAATATAGACAACCAACTTAACAAGGAAGGTAAAAAACTTTAATGTGAATTAGACTTTGATGAAGGGCTAGGCCCGAAACGTCGGTATATTATTCATACAATTAATGTAAGGGAAATATTTTGAGTACAGCTGTTGACAGAACAGAACTAGCTGTGCGTTGCGTTGGAAGCAGATTTTCAAGCAAATACGATTGCACATAAGGATTTAGTATTGTGTTTTCAACCATTGAGGGAGTTAAGAAACAAATATTTCTTAATTGCTTGCTGCTTCAACTCAAATGGCCAAACGAGAAATAGCGGCACACATAGTAGTTGAAGTAGAAATATAAGAAAGTAAAGAAAACAATAAAAATTACAAATAAAGGCCTACACGCATTTCAATTGGTAATTTGGATCTTTCAACAGATTTTATTGCACTGCTTTTGTCGAGGGAAACTCTCAAAAACACTATTACCCTTTCTAAAGTTCCAAGAGATCCTTGAGAAGCCAGATAAATAATTTAAATTTGCACGGACAAATCTCAATAATATTAATGGAAAAAGCCTACAACGCACAATAGATGACAAATAAAGTATATCTTAACTTACAAACAACAAGCATAAACAAAAATTAAGAAAGTGTGTAGGGCATCTTGCTCATGGGCCTGCATCGAGCCTGCATAATTGCTTTCCCTGGTCGAAACGGTTCGTCCTTGGGTTGTAAAAAGAAAAGGTTTAAACTTCTCGATTATCTCGCAGAGTAATCTGAAGCCAAAAGAGCTAAAAATTTACCTATTTTTTAGCAAAAACTTTTAAAAAATCCTACCTTACCCGTTTAATAGAGAGCCTAACTAAGGATTCTCTTCCACTCTGATTGCCAAATAAAGACAACCTTGCTCTGCTATGTTGCGAAATTTGATCTTAGTCTGACTTTGTTCTCGTCCTATTTATTCAGCAGTTTTACCGCACTTTTCCTCACTGCTCTTTGCTTTGTTTTGATGTATCAAATATTAAATCACAGCAAAACAACCAAATGCCCAGTTCTGGCCAAGTCAGACAGACAGACCAGATGCAACAATCAACATTGTCTTCCGAAACAAAGCCTGTCATAAATGAAATCATATGATGAAATGAACCGTGACGCTGTAAAAAACGGATTTAAAAACAGAAGCCACACCACAGGGGCAAAGATTTGACTGAATTTTAATCTTAGTTTTTAAGTAGAGATTTTTTAATGTTAGGTGAAGTTGATGGACACTAGCAAGATTGCTATGATGATTTTCATTGTTATTATTATTATTATCTATGATTTCACTTTCTCAGTAATTAGGCATAGACCTTGGGACAATGGACCAAGCAGCTTGTTTGTGTATTCGTTTGTTTATTTGTTTGTTTGTTTCATTTTAAAATTGAGCAAATTAATAACAAGGTAACTAATCTAATTTGACTATTTACAAATATACAAGTAGCTAATGCAAGTAAGCAAGTTTTAAAAAAGAAACTTGCTAATATCGTAGCTTTCAAAACTCCACTTCCCAAATTTTTTTTTATGCCCATGCCAAAATGGAGAATGAGCTTTCTGATCTAATTACAATTTCTTTCTGCACATTTTTTTAGATGAGGGATGCAGATTCCGTGATCATTCTGAGTAACAAAAATTGCCAAGATCCAATAATCGAAGACACAACAAATATACTAAGGTAAGCTGTGATTAAATGTGATTAGCTGTGATTAAATATGATTTCTTGGGTGCAGGGAACGTAGCCACTACGTAATCATAGTCAGATCATCAAAAATGTTTTAATTCTTGGGAATGGATTGGAGGCAAACATGTTCTGCTGACCGTTCAAAGTATCTTGTAGCCCTGCCAGATTTAAAAACAGCACCGAACCACTGTAGACAACAAACAATGCCAAGAAAACGGTTATAAAACTTTATATATATAAATAAGGCGTATAGACTTGATGCAATGCGCCCTCCCGGCCATCACCATAGTGGCTCTATGGTACTTGAATGCCATCAATGTGTAGCCGTACACCGTGTGTCCCAAGCGCACTGGTCGCCATAGAGCCACTATGGTGATGGCCGGGAGGGCACATTGCATCAAGTCTATACGCCTTATTACGCTCGTCTTCCACTGGTTGATTTGAGCACTCTGCGCATGCTTGATACCATTTCTCCCATTATTATTATATATATATAAATATAAATATTTTTTCATTTAGCTATACTAGTTCATACTTCTGCCATCATATGTGTTATATAACAGTTTTTTTACAATTTCCTGCTCGCTTATCAAAAATTTTCTTGCAATGACGTTCCCGTGTTCCCCCACTTTTCGATGCCCTGATCAGAGTTAAACCATTTGAGATTCACCCGATAATTTTCTAAGAATTTCTCAGTGATGAGAAGATTCCAGAAAAAGGGAACTATAATTTGCAATAATTGCTATTTAGGTGGAAGGGGGGAGTTAGATATTAAGATTCAGCTTGAGTTTTGAAGCTCTTATGAATGCACTAGTATTTACCTGGTTAGTTCCTTCTTAATTGATCTAAGGGACTAGACTTTTACATTCGTCGTTAGCTTTCGCTTCCTAGCAACAATACAACCCAAAATCCATCGCTTAAACTACCAGTTTGAGCATCCTTGTTTTACACTTTTTATAATGAGTTGGATTAAGGAGATAGCTGCAACTACAGTACTCAAGTGAGCTCATGCAATAGGTCTACCAAGGGACAGAGTAGTAGAAGTTAATCAGGGAGTGTTCAATAAGCTCTAGCTGTACAATCAAACAAAAGCTTAAATCTGATAGCTTGATGATGTCATTGCTCGGGATCGTGATGACGACGATTGGCTATCTTAGGAATCAATGATGACGTCATTGGCTATCTAAGGAAATCACTGTTAAGATCTTATAACTCGACAAATGATACCTGTAGCATGATTTTAAGATCGCTTTTAGAAACAAGCTGAAAGTATGCTGGTTTTTTAAGGAAAAATGTATATTTTGCTCACCTAATAGTTGATCGCGTTTTGTTCCTTGTTGGCACTCTAACGACGTAGTGACGTATAATTTTATCTCCGCAGAGTAATTTCAGTGAAGAATTATAATGAGCATATGAGATGTATTGTGCAGTTAATGAACTACAAAAACAAGGTAAATACGGCTTGTTCTAATATGACCCACGTGTGCAGCTAAATGTTGTTGACAAGCCTATCTTCCTTATCAAATCCAACAATGAAATGGGAAATTTCTAAAAAGGGAAAGAAGAAATTTTACAATTCGTGTATGTGCAGAATTTAAGCGCTCTTAGGGGTGTTTCTATTTGTTGTTCGTTATTTGTTGTTGTTATTTGTTGTTATTTGTTGTTCTCCATGTAGCTAAAGGAGAACAACATGGTGTGTACTTGCTGAATATACGTCCTTGATAGGCCTGGCATGCAACCAGTGAATAGCACCTTGTAAACAAGTAACTTAAGTCACCAAGCAAACGCTATGACAATCAATCCTGAAATGTATATTGTTTTCATCAGGCTCATTTGCTGAATTGTCCACAGTGGAATCCGAAGATTGGAGATGATATTGTTTGTATTGATGAGGTGGGGATCTTACAACGAACCTACTGTAGCTATACCTAATTGCGTGTGTTTGAAGGGCTTTGATAATTAGAAAGATTTAATTTACAAAATTTCAAGATCTTCGTTTCTTTTTGAGATAAGACCGTTTCAAGGAAGAAATATATGACGACATTTCAGGAACTTGTTATAAAGGCGGATTTCCACGAGGCGAATTTAGCAGCGAATTCGCAACGAAATTGTTAAGAAATTCTTTCGCTGCGAAAAAGTAGAAATCTATCCTACTATCTTGCGAATTCGCTGCGAAATCATAAATGCAAACAGCGCATGCTTGGACCTATTTCGCGGCGAATTCGCTGCTAAATTCGCCTCGTGGAAATCCGCCTTAAGTCATGGACCAATTGATATTACAAAATAAGGGACTTTTATACAAAGCCCGTCATCAGTTTAAAACTTTGTAACAGATCTGAGATCAATTAATCTTTTCTGACACTTGCTTCTCCAGATATGATACAAAAATTTCTTACATAAGGGTTTGTGACTTTTATAGATTCCTGCCATGATGTCATCAATTTCAATTCTCCAAAACTAGTACTCGAACAAAAAAATGATATTGAAATTTTGTAAACTGAAATATACTGCAATGATAACAAAATTGACTCCTCGTAGTAAAATTGGTTGAGACTACGATGCCCAACTCATGTTGCAATTCGAATAAATGTACCTAGGACTTATGTCCAACACGATTGGTTTTTTACTCTTTGAATCTGCATGACACAATCCAGGATGGTTTTTTGGCTGGATAAGGCTGGAGAAATATCTATAGAAATGACGTATAGGAATAGTGCTATAGAGATATTATCAGATAATTGGATGTAACTTCATGTGTTTCTAAATTTTAATATTTCTTCTATTTGTTGCGAGCATGTGACGACTTATCATGAAGCTATTGGAGTCCTAAAAAAGGCATTGGAATTATATGAGCTTTTCTTTGTTATATCTTGTAGCTGAAACTCGGATTTATCGCCCAAAGCTGCCATGCTCCTGGCTTTTCAACCTTACTGGCGAACTTGTTTGCAATGCGTGGTGATACCGTAAGTAGAACTATCAAATTTGTGCTATAAGATACATAAAATCTATTACCAAAAATTATAAACTATGAAGAAGGTGGCACAAAGAAAGAGATGGATTCTTGGCACACTAAGGACTTTCGAAACTAAGTTGTCATCAGAGTGTATCAGAATGCATAAAAAATAAACAACAGTAAAATTTTGTTGTTAATATGCAGAGTTTGTGAAGAAATTTCTTATAAATATCCTGAGGTATGAAGTAAGATATTTACTGTCAGCGATGTGGGTTGTTGACTTCTTGTTTTATATCTCACTCGCAGATTGCAGAAGAAATTCATGAACATGAACAATGGAAGGTTGCTTACATGAAAGGATCAGCCAATGAAATGTACACAGCAATGTTATCTGATTCGTTCAATAACCTCAATTTCGCTCAGGCAGCAGAGTAAGTATTATTCTCGCATCCACCCATAGACCAGGCTAGGGTGGGCTCCTATATCAAGGGGATGTTTAGAGTTTCAATATCGCACAGGGGAGTTGGTTGAGACAAAATTAACGGCAGCAGACGGAGATGGCGTTGTAACCGATGGTAGTATAACAGGGATCGACTGAATTCCTAGGAATCTCGCCAACGGAAGGGAAGCAACAATAGTTATCAGTTCAAAACGATTATGCTAGTAATGGAATTGGGTAGGCTAGATTGAAATCTTTGCGATGATATGCAAACTTCATTGATATTATCAACAGCACAAATCCTGTACAATCTTCTTGGTACTTGTCTTTGTGCAATAGCTCAGAATGCTTTACACCCATTTGGCTTGAGGCTAGAGCAATTTTGTAGCATTCTACATTTATTATATGTATTTGATACTTCATATCGTATTCTCATAGATAATTCAGTGAACAAATGATGATATATACACATCTACTATAACAGAAATGTTACAAAATTAAAAAAGGATGTCTGTTTTGCCTAACTGTTGATTCTTAGATTTCAGAATACCTATTTTAGATATAAAACAGGCCAAAATCCACAATGTATTACATCAAACAATGAATATTCCCATGTTTCAGGATCTGTTTTGAGAAATTACATCTTATGCTTATTGCAATCGAAATCAAGCCTGGAGAAGCAAACAGATTGTAAGTACTTTCTACGTGACTAGAAGTATATCATAGATAATTGTGTGCAGCATGTTTGCCATTATGATGTTCAAGTTTATAGTGCATAACCCAGCAGCAGATGGGTTCAAACTGAACTAATCCTCTTTTTTTTTTAATATTGCCACGTTGGATTACATGTCATGATGAATTTATTTATTCATTTATTTTATATCAGATGGTTTTTAGACCGAGTTGGCCCCTAACCATGATACTCCATACAATAGTTACTTAAAAAAAAACAGAAAATTTAAGTCCAATGATATAATTACATTTTTTTAACATAGTTATACAGTTATGAAAATGGTTGAATTAGATCTAACTCATTATAAATGGGTGTAAATATTTATGTGAAATAAGTAAGCAGTTCGATTGTTGTTAAAACCACCACTATCAAGTATTCTTAATACTGCGTTGAAACTATAATTTCTTACATAACATAATATTGACTATAATTTCTTACACACACTTAATATTAGATTAATGACCTTGTAGCAATTCGGATGTGTTGTTGTTCCTATAATTTCCTTTAACTATGCTCGCTGCTTGTTGGATCTTGATGGATTTTTCACCGTCATTGCGATAAGCGCACGTTATAGATAAAACAGATAAAGCAAATATCCTCGCTAATTAACTACGAGCAACAACGACTGCAGCAAGTGTGTTTATAATATGAGATCATGGAATAATATTTTGTTTCTTTAGCTTAAAATTGCACGAAAATCTGCTGTGTATGTTAACATTTATGGAGTCAAAATTACTTTTATGTTTGTTTTGTAGTCATGCAACTCGTTATTGTTTTGGAGGAAGTTCCTTAATTTCTTAGTTTTTACCTTCTTTTAGCTTTGTCATGAATCCCGCTGATAAAAAGTTAAAGATTGAAAGCGGAACAAGGGGATTCTTCTTCGCCCAAGATGCAGAGGAGGTACAAAGGTATGTGAACATTTGCAATTATTGTTGAAACCGTCATCAAGTATGTTTATATTTACTGTCAGGAGCAGATTAACCAACAAGGCTACCAGGCAATAGGGGATGGGTTGTGGCCGGGTGGGGCTTCTACAATGGGGCTATAAATCAGATACATATAATACGCTTTCGATATAGAAAATAGCTCAATCTATGCGATCATGCGACTTGGCCCATGCGATCCATCGACTTCTTTGCAAACCTTGGCTAAATAAGATAAAATATTGACATGTGTAAAGGTGTTCTGAGACTTTCTGATACTTTCGTTATTTCAGAATTTTATTTTCATCACACAGACGGCCTAATTATAAAATTCATTTTGCCAATGCTTTGAGGAGCAATGTGGCAAAGACCTTCAAAACAATAGAAACGTTTTATCCATTCTCACCCCTTTAGACACACCCCTTAAAGGGAGTCCCTCAGGACGGAATGCAATGACCTTCCCAAGAGCTGATCCACCTTTATTTGCGGTACATCGTCAAGGTTTTTTGACGAGTCCTTCCTCTAATATCGTAGTTAATTATTAAACACCTTATTAGACACTCAGTAACACATTATTTCATGTCAAACAACGACCTTCTAACAGCCCTCTCCCCTCCCCTCTATCCACGCCATTGATGAACTGTACGAATTTAAAAACACTAAAAACTTCACACATTTTTTCAGGGTCTCCATATACTGCAGCTTCTGCCATAAGGATCTCAGAGATGCATCAAAAATGTCAAAGTGCAAGTGCGGCAGAGGTATGAGCACACTTCAAATACATTAAATCTGTGGACACACCATAACAACGTCTAAAAACCTTGTATTTCGTATGTCTGTTTAAATCTCCCAAATTGTGATAGATTCATAGATATTGTAGTAAGGCTGTGTTTTGATCAGTAGCCTAATTTGGCACTATCATTAATCGACAGACCGCACATTTCTGTATACTTTGATGTCCCTTGAATTACAGCGTTTGGTTTGTTTGCAGGAAATCTTGGAAATGGTTTCATGAGTGTTTTCAAAAAGAAGGGACCTGACGCCAAAGTTGACATAAACCCGATAGCACTACTGGATCCTCCAGGAGTAGCAAAATCGTATGTTAATATTTCTTATTTCCTTGCCTTTTATTTCCCAACGCTGAGCTTTTTAATCACGATTTTCGAAGACGTTTTTAAAATGATATTAGAACTATTCAATAGATTAGTTTAGCATCAGCTATTTTTGATTTGTAAGTATAGCATATAAATATAGTACGTTAATATAACACATAAATATAGCATATAAATAATCTATAAGGAAACCGTGTTTGGTTTGAATGGTTGGGAAAGCGGACGACTATATCTAAATATTATTCTTCACCCTTACCGTCTTTACACTACTCAAGCATAGACGTAATTTCTCTATTCGATAGAAAACGTGGACTATCTTAGTAAAACAGCCAATCAAGCTTCATGTGTTAATCACGTCGTAAATTATGGAAGTTAATTGGCTATTCAAAATTATGGACGAACGAATTGGAAAAAAAAATAAAGAGCTTTCCTATGTTGAACTAACAAAATACAACTGTCAATTCTGCATTTAGAAAAATCAAACTTTGGCAGTTACTCATTAAATATGCTACATATGTAAATAAAATTCTAACTCGATCAGAAATTTTTTTTAGCTTATTTGTAATATTTGTTTGCATTTAGGGAATACATTCATTCCGTTATTTCCGTTTTCTGGGTTACTTTTTCGAATTTCTAACGTACATCAATATGTTTCTTTTCATTTACCGTAATGCCGAAGTTGAAGATCTGTGAAGATCTTTGCATAACAGTTTCACAGTTCTTGGAAGCAATTTAATGGGAAAATAGATGTTTATCTTCTCTTACGCTTTATGCATTCTTCTTCTCAGTGTAAGAGATTTAACAGAAGATTTATATCCAAATGGTGAAAAGCCAAAATTCGATACAACTGGAACCTTCTTCTGGTGTGAGCCTAGAGGATTTTCAGCAGTTAAAATGGTAATTATCTCAAATAACCATGTCTCTTTTCTATTAGGAACTCTACTAATCCTATATTACTAAAGCTTTATTACTTCAACCTC
This sequence comes from Chrysaora fuscescens, assembly GCA_009936425.2. Lineage (NCBI taxonomy): Eukaryota > Metazoa > Cnidaria > Scyphozoa > Semaeostomeae > Pelagiidae > Chrysaora > Chrysaora fuscescens. Next base: position 9,878 of record JAACYV020215977.1, on the reverse strand, counting down.
AAAACCAAATTTCTTGTTACTGTTAGGCAGGCTATCACAATAGCTACAAGGTGCCTTGAAGGCTACCATTTTTTCAGAATTTTAAGCAGATATTTACATCAACACAACCTGGTTGGAAATTAATAACGTCATGTCGCTCATACAACAATTTGTAATCACTTATTCGTGTAGTTGTCCCTCCATCTTGGTGAGAGAAAAATCTGACCAGTATTCGCTAGCCTTCGTTTTCTCTCTCTGCATTTAACCGAGCTTAACCGATATTCTATATCCTGTGTAGCTAATACATATGCCATATTCCATGCAAAATGTTTCTTCAAATGTTCTTGAATTCATTCTGTCTGGATGTCACGATATTGTAACGATATTGCTACATTTTTTCTGTTTTTCGCCAAGAGAAATCTTCAAGAAAAGGCTTATAATAGTAAAAATCCATTAGATATAACAATTTGGCATACCTTACCTTTATAGACCATTTCTAAGTGTTATCGATGCAGTGTAAAATCGATAAATTTTATGAGCATTTATGTCGCAGACATGTGGGCTAAAATCTTCTATCTTCTTTCTAGACACGAGCAGAGGCTGCCCAAAAGCAGTTCATTAACCACGTGGTCGTTCTTCTTCTAAACACAAGATACTCACCGTCAATTGGTCTGCGTGGACTGGTATGCTTATTGTTTTTTATTTCCCATTTTGAATGTTTTGTTATCGATCTCCTTATGTACCTTTTTTGGTTTGTGAAACGTCAGAAAGTGAATTATTATATTCTATAGAAATGTTAACAAACGAATTGGTGAGTGAAATGCAAAATTATCTGTGTTTGAATAATTCAAGTAATTCAATCAAATGATTTATTATTTTTGTAGGTGCTGCCTCTAAGAGCAAGCAATTTTCATGCAAATGAAATGAAAAAAATCGTCATATTAGGTGATGGTGACTACATTCAGAGAGAGGTAGGAAATACGTTTATCTACTTTATTAACGCTTTCGACATCAAACTTGTGTACTTGAAACTTCTCGTCAGATTCATTAGAATGAATGTACAAGCAACTATTAACTACTTCGTTCTTTCTCTTTTTGCTTGATAAGTGAAAAAACAGTTAGCTAAGCTTTTTCTGAATTCTTTATCCGCTTTCAATGTTCAATTTTTGTCCTAGTGGGAAGACATCTGTTATTTTCCTGATATTGAACTGGTTCCGGTAAGTTTTTGTTAATCGACTTTATACAGATACTTTTTAGAAAATACAGTTTTTTTTACCTGTGTTGGCAATTTCAGCGCAGTTACCAACTGGGAGAATTGATATCTTTATATATTTTTGCAAACAGATAGTCATTTTATGTAAAATTGATATCCTGTTTTATATTTGCAACCCTTTCAGCAATGACGCATTTCTTATACCTTGGACATCTTTTCTAAGGAAGCATATGTCAAATCCTGGAAAAAATGTTTTCAGCAATTAGCAGAAAAGTTGTTATCTTAGCTAAATGCTTAAGATAAAAAACACCCATATACAGTTTTGCAACAACAACCTTTTTGTGTCCTATATCTCAGCCTCTAGAGAAAACTGAAGAGGTCTAACATTCTTCCGTCCTTGGCTGGCTGGATAAGCAAATGTCAGCGTAATGACATCGTCCTTGAAGTAGTTAAGTCATTGTAATAGTGCGAATTCGTGTTACATGTATTCATCTTTGTAGGGATCTGCGTATTCTCGCGCTGATCTGCGGGCTGTGAATGTAAATACCGCAGATATGGTCTTGATATTTTCACCAAGCCTTGCCAGAGACGAAGAACACCAGGCGCTTCTGGACAAAGAAAGTATTTTGGTTACTCAGAATTTGAAAGCAATGATATTTCCAAAATTCAAAGGTGACATTGCCAATGAAAATGAAAACCGTGAAGAAACCCCTGATACCGCTATTAATCCCGTGGGGATGCCTGCTCACATTGCACTGGTAAAAGCGCAGGGATCAACGAGAGGTGCAAATATTCCAATGATTACAGAGCTGGGTAAGCAACTGATTCAATATTTATCAGCTGTATTCTATGACTGATATTTTCTTCTGTAAATCTAACCCTGAAAATATAATCTCTAAGATTTGTAATGATCAATCCCTAGTTGAGTCATACCAAGTCCTAGGCCTCTGAATGTGGTAATGAATGCCGCTCCACTGATAGTCAAAATAAAGAGCAGGATTGAGCGTATATGGCCCTTGAACCATTAAATATAGGTAGCATCAAATGATAAAAGAGCTTTTGGAGCAAAAATGCTTAAATGTCGTTCGTCTGGCTGCTTCTGACGGTGGAAAATGGTGTTAGTTGGCCCTTCTTCGCAGTGGAAAAGTAAACTCTGCACGCATGCTATCATTGCGGTCGACCAAGGAAAATGTTCCTTAATTAGTTGTATATTTCACTGTTGAATTTTTAGTAAAAGTGGTTATTGAATAAATTGTTTGCTTCAATTCTAGTTTGCGATTCCAATTCAATGTACCTTGATCAAGATGACATGAACATCTACGACGATGATGGTATTTACTTGACACAGCCTTATGCATGTGGATCTGCATTTACAGTTTCCGTTCTTGATTCACTAGTCAGTGCTGTAAGTGAACTGATTATTTGAAATTATGACTGCCTAAACATGCAGCTTACTCTGTCGTAGAAGAAATGCCATTGCTAGGCATCCGAAGGATAACTTTAAACATTATTTAAAAAAATTGGCATCATATTTATTTGATTTGTCTTTTTTCTAGACATATTTCAACAGCGACATTCTAACTCTTGTGCGAAATTTAGTGACTGGAGCAATCAGCCCGGAGTTGGACACTCA
>JAACYV020215533.1:0-15457 GCA_009936425.2 Chrysaora fuscescens | reverse complement strand
AAGCAAAACAGGAATTAACAGATAAATACACCAAACAGAATCTTATCAGACACTCACATTGCTAACAAACACAGTTGCATTTATAGAGTCAGAAGATCTTGATGTTAGAAAAGACATAGATGGATTGCTAGATGCACCACCAAGCATATTCATGCCAGCCATTGAATTCATTTGCACTGCTTGAGACTTCCTTGACTGCTCACTCTCCTTTTGTTGCCTTAACTGTCGCTGGTAGTGGTCATCATCCACTTTATCCTGAAAATCAAAAAGATGTCAAATTAAGTGCTCTAGCAGAGGCTATCAATATTCATATATTTTTTTACACTATTCCCTAGAAACATTGCATATAACAACAAACAAACAAACTAACTAACAAACAAACAAACGGACAACAAAACTTACTTCAAAACATGTTATTGTTTATGCCTTATTTTATTAGTTCAAAGGTCTTGCATTTAGAAACCTGGCAAAGCAGACCTATAGGCTATAACTCAAATTGGCTCATTCTAGGCCTATTAACCAAAATCACCAAATTTCGGACATGAAGCATCCCCCAAAATTAATCTGCTATAATACTATGCTGTTTATAGATTGTAAATAAACTAGAATAACTGGTTTATAATAGTTTATAACAAAGAAAGGGAACCAGTATATTTCTGATCTGGTTAGTGCAGGTATAATTGTGTATGATATGAGAATGATATATAATAGGGGTCAATGTTAGTAATTTGCAGGTATTTGGAAATTTTATTGTGAAAATGTTAATGCGACTTTCTTACCTCCCTAAGTTTCAGTCTTCTGCCAAGAACTTCATGGTCATCAATCTCTTTTATTGCTCTTTCAGCATCTGCTGCTTGAGAAAACTCAACAACACTAAAAATGAATATATTTTTTTATAATGACCACTTGCATCAATACAAAGAAAAGTAATGCCAGCCACTATCTACATTTCAGCCTTTTACTAAAACTAGAATCTATCACACTTCAGGTTTCAACTTCAGATACCCTGTAATAGATTTGCAGGGATGGCAATCGTTTTGGAGATTTTCAACAGATATGAAAACTCACTTTCTTTACACAGGCAGTATTTATTGTTGATAACTGCAAACTCAGCAACATATAGTATCGAGCATGCCCTTCTTGGTGCACTGCTCCATGGATATTTAAAATTTAATGCATTATAGAGTATTTTATAAGATTGGAACGTTTGAATTGATAATGAGTAGTTTCCTCTATGTGTATAAATGAGTTTTTTCCTTGTTAATGGAGGCAGCTCTGCAAAAGGATGCATTATTAAATGCGCTCACACAAATTACTAGAAAACTTTAAACAGAAAACTCACGCATTTCCCTGTATATCCAAGTAATATGTAGATAAAAGAGAAAGATTTATTTAGACAAAAATCATAATAATTATCAAAACTGAAAAATCATTGAAATATATTGTCTTCTTGAAATTTGATCAAGAAATACTCTCTATTATTATAAGTTAAGAAATTGTGAAACATTATAACAGAAGCAGCATCACAAAAACACAGCTACTTGGCTTTGGATTTGAGGCCAACTTAGAGAGAAAGTTGTAAATATTTGTTTTTGATAATTCTCTTATGATTTTTGCAACACACAAAAACAGAGCAAATCAACAAAAAGCCGTGCCTTAAGATTGGAGACAAAATTCTCTTAAATAGGCCTACCCTACTACCCTGCTTAAAAGCCCACCTCTGTTAAAGGCGCTTGAGCTTAATTCCGGAAATATGCGCAGTCATCTTTGGCAAAGTTTTCACCCTTCCTCTATAACTTTTCTTGCATTATTAATATTTTTTTCAACTTTAAAAAATTTTGTATTTTATTGTAGGTGCTGTATCTGAATTGTTTTTTTGTACCCTAAAACTTGGCAAAATAGTGAATTTCCGCTTAAAAGCGCATGCGGAGTAATAGGGTATATAAGTTAACCAAATTTTAAGATTAGCATAATCTAACAGTTTGTCCAGTGCAAATCCTACAAATGAGTTATTTTAGGAATGCTAATTTCAGAAGAAAAGAATTCAAATGGTTTAACAAAAAGCTATGTTCATTAGAACCATATAACTAATTCTCATAAAAATACCTAGGACCAAGAAACATACCCTTGAAAGACCTTGGTTGTCCAATATCATCTCCACATACATAACATCTCCAGCTAAAAGGATAAACAAATCATATTAAGTATTTAACACTTCCATCTCCTTTTTTTAACTATATCTAAACAATCCATATTTTAGCAAGGTAAGACAGTTGCATAGATGAACTTGCTCTGGGTGTTACAGCAGTGCCATTTTATGATAGGAAGCATCTGCAATTATTGGGGATCTATTACTTGGGATGAAAACCTCATAGCATAAATTACCTCTTTTATGCAGGTCACACAAATATCTTTTTGTTAGTTTTATATGGACCTCAAACTCTAAAACTGGCTAGTCCAGAGGTAAGGCATTTACAGAAATCACTGCCCTTGGGTGATGTGAGAGAAAACGATATATCTGAAAATAATTTAGCTTTCTTATGCACTGGATAGCTTATTGAGCATTATGCTTTCTTCGAAGTCTGGTGCAAGTAGTTAGTTGGTTTGCTTAGCTTAAATTGCTGTTAATATTTTGGGCTTTTTGACAATGTTTTAACAAACTGTCTTTTCCTTTGCACATTTCTACTGACTTCTAATCTTAAAGATCTCTATCTTTGTTCCTTCAGTGTGGTAACCCTAACCAAATATATTTTTTCTGCAAGATCGGTTAAGAGAAAATACCTTTTCTCATTATATCCTTAAGATCTTGCCATTTTAATTCATAAGGTATATTTGTAACATAGACACGGCAATCACGGCTGGCAACTCTTCTTCCTGCACGATCTGACCTGCCTCTATCTCTGCCGTCTTTCGAATATGGTGTATATCTTCTGGTGTCCCGTCCTCCATCTCTCTGCTGTTTCCTATCTGGGCTTCTTGGACTCCTAGAGCGCCTAACAGGACTTCCAGATTGAAATTCATTTTCTGCGCCACTTTCGGGTCTCTCTACACTCCCCTCACGTCTTTTAAAAGTTTCTCTTTCAAAGTTTTCCCATTCGCCCTCTCGAGTTGGTGGAGATCTTTCCTGATCGTAGAATCTTCCATTTCCCAAAGATTGTCCGCTCGACATTCTTTTTCTTGGTTGAAGCGCAGATTATAAGTTTTTCTTTGAGAGATTCGAAGAAAGGTCTTTAATCAACAAACGAATTTTCAGACTTTGTTGATAACTTTTTTAGATGACTTGAAGTTTATCTCACGTAATTCTACCAGCCTAAATTTTAACTACTCGCCCAACGCTCTCGACATGAAAGATCCCAAGATGCACTTCGTTCTGGATACTTGTTGTTGTAGTTGTTGGTTTTTAACTTCACTTCCTTGTATCCCTGAAATCTGATCAATGTAAAAATAAAAGTGGCAGTGGAAAGTGATGGCAGATGAAAGTGGCTGGGAAGTTCTTGCAATTCCTCCAGAAGTGAAGCATTCATCTAAAACGAAAAATGCAGCACCGGATAACGCCGATGATGGCATGTCTGCAGAGGGAGAGGTAACGCTGTATATAATTTCATTCCAACGAAATGTTCCCATTTATATCCTTTTCCATCCATAGTCATGGTTTATCTGAACGTATTTGATGCCCAGGGTGGAGAGGGAGGGTAGAGTCAGTCCGATTTTTTTGGGTCAAACATTTGCTTGCAGCAAAGTTTTTGGTGAAACATTTGTCCTAAATGATATTTTTGTGTCCTAAAACAATAGCACATAAAACTCTGTGATAAGTCAAATCAAAGAAAAAGTGATCTTTTGTGTACCTTTGAGAAATCCACATCTGTAAAACATCTGTTATTTGTTAGAAGTTTGCTTTGTATCATGTTTCATCCTAATAATTGTATCCTAAACTACAACCTGGGTATTGGTATTTTGGGTACAACATATTTAAGTAGAGCTGATTTTGTTTTGTCATAGTTAAAAAAAAATGAGCTGATATTTTGGGTGGCCTGTAAAATTCTTGGACTAACCCCCCTGCATGCCTATGAGTCAAGTGTCCCCCCCTGGGATTTAATCTCATACAAGGTTCTGGAAGACCTGAGAAATCAGAAGTACTAAATTTTAAAATTCAGGCATTAGTGCAAACAGTCTATTTATACTGATAAGCTAGCATGATTAATAATATATTTGTATGTTATCATCATAATCAGTATTATTTTATTAACTCAGAATAAAGATGATCGGTTGTGTGGATATTTGAACAAATACGGAGGTATGTTACAATCATTATTTCTCATCTTCATTATTTGTTTTGTTAACATGAAATTCATATGCTCACCCTGAGTAACTGTCTGCATGGTTGGGAACTTAGCATTTTATGATATTTCTTGCTTTACCAGCTAGAGGAATAAGGACATGGAAGAAAAGATGGTTTGTATTTGAGCCAAGGAGATGTACCCTTTATTACTATAGAACACCAGAATGCACTGAGCCTCTAGGGTGAGAAACAACTTTATCCATGTTTTTTATTACTGGCACTATTTAATGCAACAGAATGATATAAATTGTATACAATATCTTTTTTAAGAAACATGTCTTTCCCTCAACTATGATTTTTCTTGCTTTTAGTATAGCCATATAGACTACAAATGTTTTGATTTCCATAAGATCTTTTTGCACAATTAACCGGTCTCACATTCAGATTACTTTCCACAAGCCTAAAACCACCCTAGCTGTTATTTCTTCTGAGGTTGGTAAATACATATACATACGTACTAGGGTCTTTGTTTAAGAATATCATTCCAAGAGAGGCACAGGGCACAGGCGCAGGGTCAGCTAATGTTGACACAAACTCCAGCCTGCATTAATAAATAACCATGCTTGCTTGCACATTTAATTAACAATATTGGCAAACATCCTGGAACACAGGAGCTGCTAAGAAATTTTATACATTTATTAGATGTAGGAATGTAGGATTTTCTTATTCCCATAACATTTACCCTTTTCTAGATACATAGATATTGCTACTTCAACATTTTCATTGCTAACCAATGCAGTAAACAAAGGACAGTTCGAAATAAGGTATTTCCTCTCTCTGCAATTATTTTTGAAGTATATTATTCATATTTCCATTTAGATGTGTTAATAAGGGCTACATGACATAAAAAGTTGCAGCAAATTTGTAAATCAAATCTTCATGTCATGATTCTTAGGTGTGGGGATAGGGCTTATCAGCTTCAAGCTGCAGATAAAGAAACAATGCAATTTTGGCTTCAACAGCTCAAGGTAGATATTGCATTTGCTCTTTCTTGCTTTAATACTGATATCAGGAATAGTTATATTTGATGTCTTTAATAAGACATACCTGATATTGCTCAAGTGTGCATATGACATAGTGCTCTTTATTTTGTGTGATCAATCAATGGCCCAGTTGAAAGCAATAATCATTTGTCAAAGAGAGAATTAAAATCACAAACAGTTTAACATATTGAAGAGCATGCTGTATTGCTATGCTCTAGAAAGATAGTGACTGCATAGTATAGTTTAGGTGCTTTAATCAACCAAAAACCTTGCAACTTTACTAAGGCCCCAGTTATACGATTTTGGATTCATCACACACCGAATTGCTTTTCGCATTGGATGGTGGGGTGCAGTTACACCACACTGAGACAATCCGGTGTCACTCCACTCTGTTTTTGCAGAGTGAAACCCATCTCATATAACTGCACTAATCCAGTGTCGCTCCACTCCATTTTGGCTTTGCAGTTGTCAAAGACAATAGATTTAGGCATGGCAGTGCAGGATTACTTAGTTTTGTGTAACTATAATCAAAAGTGGGTTCATAGCAATCCAGTGTCGTGTAACTGCAATGAAAACTGTGTTATATGGGTTGAAACCAATCTGATGCGAAAAGCAATCCGGTATCATGTAACCCAGGCCTACAACGATGTACCTGCACCCAATAGAGTTCATTTTTACAGACTAGTAGCAGTAGTATATTAAGGACTACTCAAGATGTTGCTATTCAAGATATTGCATTGATTTCAACCCATTGATTTCATAGATTGATTGCAGAGATCAAAGGTGAGAAGCTTGATCTACTGCAAAAATGTCTGCATTCTTTGTGATTTTTTTTATAGGCAGAAAGATCAAAATTTGTGAGACTGCAATGCAGCATGCCTGGAAATCAAGGCCAGCACACATCTGTCCTTGTAAGTAAAAATCTTTTAATGAAAGTTTGGTATCAAAAGGTGCATGTTCAGGATACATGATTATGTTATTGATTCAGAGAATAAGTTATTGATTTTAAAACATGTTAAAGGTAGATACAAAGTTGAGCAACATTTCATGGTAGGAAAGAAAATGTGTGACCAAGACTGCTTTTTCGACCGGAAGTTTCAGTTAATATAAAAACTCCAAATTACAGCGTACAAAATATTACCAGTACGCAATGCAGAAGAAATTTTATAATGGAGAAAAGAGGAAAAGGCGGAGTTGAAGTGACAGATTCAAGCAAAAATATTGTGCATTACCAGAGCAGGATAGCTGCAACATTAGAGAAAAAGTTTTTAGCAACGTGAAACTAGATGGCTGTAAAGGTAACAAGGAGTAAAAAAACCTGTCCTGTTCTCCGTCTCGCTATCTTCATGTAGATGCTTGAACGCCACCAGATGTAGCGTTGAAACCATCTTTCTACATTCTTGACGGATTTTCTCCAGATAATGCAAGCTGTCCATATTTTGACGTTATAAATGTGCTGCATTCCTGGCTTGCCACTACGACATTTCTTACAAGATGAAGTACCCCAAAGAACCCATTCTATTAACTGCTGTTCTGTGTGCCTGCAGATGTGGCCCACATATGTTAGCTTCCCTCTCTTGACCGCGGGGACCAATCCTCTGGTCACATCCAAGTCTTCTAGGATGCTTAGGTCATACCTATGCTTCTCATTGCTAACCCTCGACAAACGTTTATAGGAGAACCTCGCGGCCACGTCAATCCTGGGCTCATCATTCTTACGAAATGTCCACCCTTCAGCCCCATATGTAACTATAGACAGCAGCAGTGCACATACTAGCCGGATCTTAACTGATCGTCGATACCTGTATCCTTCCAAATAGATAAAAGTTCGAGACACCACCCTTTCACCCTGCCGATTCGGACGTAGATGTCAGCCAAGCACTCACCAATGCCTTCTTTGATTGAGCATAGATATTTAAACTTGAGGAGATGAACTGCTCAACGTCAACACAGTCCACCCGTGTGTTGCAGAAGACTTACAGGTCATAAAATTGGTTTTCTTTGCATTCAGCCTCATGCCCCGCCGTTTGCCAGCTTCATTAACTCTGTTGATAATTTACTGTTGCCAATACAAACATCAAAAGTTTCGAGTTATTCTCCCTCATAACCTGTTCCATGTACACAGTGAAAAGAGAAGGATACAAAATGCAGCCCTGTTGGACACCCTTCTTTATCTCAAAGGGCTCCGTGGTATAACCGTTCAACCTGACCACAGCCATCTTGCCTTTATATAGGCCTTTTGTTAAACCGATCAGATGTTTAGGGAAGCCTATTTGGTTCATAACCTCATCAACTAGATTTGACTGACGTTGCCATGAAAGCCTCATTGAAATCTTTTAAGATTATAAACGCCTGCCCACTGCTCATCCCCGCCATCTTTTCAAGCTATGCATTTTCAAACTATGGTAGCCCGCATGTTGTCTGTGCCCCTCTGCAGCCTGCTCAACCGGTAGTTCCAATTCAAGCTTCCCAATCAGCCTCTTCAAAAGTATGATCAGCATGACCTTGCTTGCATGGCTTATTAAGGCAATGGTTCTGTAGTTGAAACACTTCTTTGTGGATCCCGCCTTGTGCAAAGCTACGAATTCCATGGTTTCCCAATCATACTGACAACTGGCAGAATCCCATATTTTCAGGATTTATTTATGAAAAGCAGTCACTGCTGTTTTTTCGCTATTTTTCAACAGCTCGGCAGGAATACCACCCACACCCGGTGCCTTGCTTGTTTTCAGAACTTCTAATGCCGCTTTAACATCACTCAGAAGCGGTGGGTCGACTTTCTCATTAGGGTCAAATGCATTACGTCTTCAATTGGAGCTCCTACGGTGGGCTTTTCAAAAAAATTTCACAATACTGCTTCCACCGGTTTAACACCTGACCAGGATCCACCAAGTAACACCGATTTCGTCATTAATTGTGGCCTGCTGGGCTTTGAAAACTTACACCCTTATCTGAGACTATATCTTTCCTTGGAAACAAACTCTGGTGGACTTTACCAAATGCATTGAGACAAGCAAGCACACTTGCTATCTTTAATTTTTTTTTTAGATGTTGGAAGGGTGAAAACTGCAACTGCAGGCTATGCAAAACGATAATGGGTTTCAACGGCATAGTGTTCTGCTGTATCCGGTTGAATTAGCTGCTGCACGTCATACGTGCTTTTCTTGGGACCCTATAGTATTTTATTTCAAATCTAGCTGTTACAAGAATGTGATCTGTGTCACAGTAAGCTTTTGGCCTGGATTTTCACGTCTAACACACTGGACTGCCAGGACGCCGAAAATGTTATGAAATCAGTTCAGAACAGTCCAGCCTCCACTGTACTGATGATATCCCTCCACTGTACTGATGGCAACCCTCCACTGTATTGATGATAACCCTCCACTGTACTGGTGATATCTCTACACTGGACTGATGATAACCCTCCACTGTACTTTGCATCCACCACTGTACTGCACATACGTTATCTCCGATGCTTTGCCCAAACTTGCAAATAAAGTTGTGAAGCGTTTAAGAGAGGAAAATTTTGTAATTACATGATTCTTAGATTGAGGCAACAGTAACAAAATATATATCACTGTATTTCCCCATGCTTCATATGAATTCTTGAATTCGCACCGTGCTTGCCATGCATTTTACACGATACCTGTACGAAAAAGGTGCGAGAACGGAATAGAATGAAGATGGTTCTGTTTTATTTTTCAAAATGATTTTGTCTCCTATGAGGCTCTTTTAGGATCGTAAATTGATAAAGGTATTTGAGTATTCCATGTAGATCCACTTCATGTCCTGTATAGTGTAGAGTTCATACAGAGACGGATATTTTTGAATTGCACATCTGGCATCCATAATCAATAGAAATGATATTTGATCTTCTTTGCAGAGGCCAACCAGTGGATTGTTATCAGTCAGTGAAGATGATCAAAGTTTTGGTATGTGCACATAACTCGATAAATAGATTGCTATTGTTTTTGAAATTGAATATCAAGCAATAAAACTATGATAATTACTTTGCTTCATGTATCACCAATATTAAGTATGCTTTCCAGAGGGCTCAGCTCAAGTTCAAAGCTGAAATGTCCGACATTGAGAATATTTTGTTGACTTGGAGCTTTTGTTTCAAACCAGGTCTTTTTAAAACTCATCAGCCATTCATTTTCATTTAACAACATTTAATCACTTGCAAATGTATGCGATATAAAAAATAATAATAAATCAATAAATAACACTGCTGCTTTCTTCACTTTGCAATGTGGCATACATGGCAAGGTCTCTCACTTTGTGATATGGCGTACATGGCAAGGTCTCTCACTTTGTGATGTCGCATACATGGAAAAGTCTCTCACTTTTTGATGTTGCATGAATGGCAAGGTCTCTCACTATGTGATGTGGCATACATGGCAAGGTCTCTCACTTTGTGATGTGGCATACAGGACAAAGCCTCTCCCTTTGTGATTTGCCATACAGGGCAAGGTCTCACTTTGCAAACGAGAAGAAAGGACGAGTAACAGAGTTCGCATAATACTCAAAGGTTAATTTTTCTCCTAATGTCTTGAGTTCATATGTTGCTCCGAATTGCGTAATCTAATTCTGAATTTAATTCTTATTGCAGACATATCTAATGATGTGATATCATTTGCTGATCCTGTTAAAAGGCCAGCCACAGTTGGAGAATCAGCAAAACGCGAAAGCGGATCTCTTAATCAATCTTTGAGCAACATTTCGTTAACTAACCTGAAAACAGACTTCAACAACTGGAGGTTGGTTTATTCAAAATTTCTCAATATTGTGGCTATTTATGACTTAAATGTAATTATTTAATTTGCCATATTTCAGATGGAGGTAGATTTTCTTATTTTTTAAGTTGTTAATAATTCTTCTCTAAGGAAATCTGCAATCATAACTGGGGAGCCTGCAACAGCTGATCCAAAAAATGAAAATGGAGAAAAGCAAGTAGTTTTGTATCAATAATTATATATATTTAACGTCTCGCATCAATTATAGTTTTGAATTGGAAATAAATATACACGCAAGTTTTATAATGTTTATAAAATATTTATTCTATTTTTACTAGATCACCGCCTGGAGCAGTAAGCGGGAACAAAGATGCTGTTCAAAAAAATGGTTCAGTTTAATCGAGCATTTGAATTTTTGCATTTATTCTGTATTGAAATATTTCTTTACATTTTACATGCGATAGATTGTAATGACTACAATCAAAAATAATTTTATATTTTATGAACAGGCATTATCATCTTGTAAATGACGGTACTTTGAGATTTTTTTTGCCTTTTCAGTAAAACTCAGAGACGCAAGACCTGGTAGTAGAAAGTAAGAATGTTTGTGTTCTTTGTTTTTGTAAATTAATGATAAAAGAAGTAAATTATATGATATTTGGTTAGGGATATTCGGATAAACACAAAGATGACGATGAAGATGATGTCGTCCCCCCAGTTATCACACTGGATTTATCCCTAAAGAAGCCTAAAAATTTTATGCTTTCTGTTAGCTACTGATATGTTATTTGACCATTCATTTATATTCTATATGGTCTTTGTCTCCTTTTTCCCCAGTTTAGTTCTATATGACATTCAATTTTGATATCATTTCCTTGTTTTCTCCTTGCAGTCTCGATTTCGGATTCGCAAAGATGACAGCTAGACTAAAAAGGTATTTTATGGATTATGATAATGTTGTAAGCTGACAAAACTCAAACCCTTTGAGTTTTTTGCTCTCCAAGCCCAGTTTAGCAATCGCATATGCTGCCATAAAGAAGAAAGTTATTAAAGTGTTATTACACGGTAAGATATTTTTAAGATATCTGATCAGATAATGAAGAAAAAAACTGTCATTAATATCTTATGAATATTTTATTTGTATCTTATCGTGCTACATGACATAAGGTATTCTTAAGATATCCAAAAAATTAGTCTATATAACTGAGAAGATTTTATTTTGAATATCTAATGAAACATTGAAAGATGGCCCAAGGTGTTCACTCATTTATCTTCGCGCTGTTTTACAAGCATTGTGCCTTTGATGAATTTGGGTGAGTAAATTTGCACTTTTACGTTCACCAATCACGAAGCTTTCTTACCAAGAGGATGAAGAAACCTTGTGTGTGTTTATTGCGGCTTGTGTGCAATAGGAAAAAGGCTGTACACTAGTATCAAAGCAAAGATCATTCGAAACGAAAGAAGAAGATAATGTGGACAAGATATATTTTATAAAAAGGAACGTAATAGGCCAAAAATGTTGTAGAGGAAGTGTTGTAAAGTGTTGTACAAAAATGTTGTAAAGGAAGAACCCATCTTTACTGCATGCTTCCCTAGCTATCCTAAATGGATTGAGTTGGGGATTTCTACAATACGTACAGTTAATACTGTGAACATAAGAGTTTAATTGGCTCTCCTGGTGTTGAACCAGCAAAACAGCGACAGTCTTTCCCCCTAGCTGTTTGAAATGAATAGATTTATATGAATGGTTTACTTGCATTTTAAAGCCCTTTTTACGGCAGCCCTTTGTCACTTTATCGGCACCTTTTATACGTTTCATGAGATTTTTATTCATTTCGAACAATATCTTGACAATATCTTTCGCGATGTTACGCGGTGAATTTGCCCAAGATATATGATCTTGTAACAGGTTGTAACAGGGCCTTTACAGTTTTGTCTTTATTCAGGTTCCTACTTTGACATCACAATTTTTTCTTCACATTACCATGACTCAGAAATGAATGAAGAAATATTGGAAATTTGTCCTTTACTACCAAAAGATCTTTCCGTATATACAACCTCCCAAAAATCTGAGGTGCTACTTTAACAAAACCCGTACTGCCCCAAAGCTCCCAGGGGCTAGGAGAGGAGTCAAGAGCCCCAGTAGTCAAGTGTATGAGAATGCATTTTTTTAAAATTTTTTGTTTCACTTTCTATTTACGAAATTTAATATTCACTTAAAATTTGCAACATATAACAATAGTGGGTGTACTTTTTAGAGAGGGTAGCTAATTAGAAGTGTTGCCAAGGAATAGGAAGCTACCTAAAGGGGGACTTAAAAGAGCGTTTATGGTATGTAAAACAAAACATTTCCAGAAAAAGATTAAGATATAGTTCTTTTGGTATATAATTTGTTACGCAGTTCTATGATATAAAATACGAAATTTAATTTCAATGTAGTATTGGGATCCTGTCTTACATTGGTAACTCTTTTTGTCCATGTTTTTTACTTTTTAGGCAAACATTTTGGGGAGGTATATCTCGAGATGTTCTTAAGCCAGTCAGTGAGCCATGCAGAGATTGTGAAGAGGTTGGCAGTTGTAAATATTCCCTTTCCTTTCCCTTTCCCTACGTTATTGCTACCTCTTTTTGTGCATTTTGGGTTATTCAATTGACACATAGCTATCCCTGGCATATAGCCTTATTCTTCAATCTTTAGGCCAACGAAACCCTGTCAATACTAAAAGAAGCGATTCAAATAGCAGAACAGTGAGTGTTTATCGTTGTCATCTGAAATATAATTTGCATCAACTCTTCTGTATTTCTTATTTGTATAGCTTCACTAGTTAGGTTGTAGTGGTGTCACTCGAGTATTTTAATGGCTTATTTTTACTAAAATGAAAAGCAGGAATATAACTGAGCAACCACAGCTACGATAACTGAGCAAATCACAAAATGAAAATATGTCGCTCTGTCATGAGGATTTATTCAGGACTTAAAATTATTGTAGCTCAATTCCTTGTTATTATTTTTGTCGCTGTAATCATTTATTTAAAGGTTTTTCTTGATTAAGCTCACATTTGGAAAATTAAACAACTGAATACTTTGTAAGCAGATCCTATCCAACTGTGGCGCAAAAAATAATGTTTTCTATAACAAGCACTGTTCTTCGCGATTCATCTTGCTCTGGTTATCTATCAAGAATTTCTCTGAACTTTTAGCGAAATAAATACCCGTGATGAAGTGATAGCAAGCCTACACGAACAGTTACGGTGAGTGGACGATTTGAACAACATTAGCAATGCCCTGTTATTAATGGTCGATGAACCAGTCAACCTTTTATTGATATTATAGGCCAGTCAATTTAACATTTCATGTTTGCATCATTCGAGTTTTGCAAGCCTCTCATAAACGACCACTTTTACGATTTTTAAGTGATTAATGATATTGATAATAACACAATGTATTTGTGTTTAATAGCACGGTTGTATGTTGTTATCAAAATTTCTTGAAACTCTAACAATGCATACAAGTGCAAGGGAGCTGTTTCTCTTCAACAAATGAGAATGCTATTCCAAGCTTGCTTGATTTCTTTATAACCTTGTGGATTCTACTTTAACAGGCATGCCATCACTACAAAACCACAAAGTTCCACCAGGTACTGATGTATTGCTGTTGATTCTTATTCGGTTGCTTACCAGTAATCTATCTTCTTCAATCATATTCAAAAGCTAAATCCCATAATCTGACTTTCTTAATAGCTATGAGAAACGTGCATCCTGGATACTGATAAATTGTTTCAGTATTGTTGTTGTCAACCTATGAAAAAGTGGTAATTAGCTTTTCACTAGCTCGCTGTTTCACTGTTTCGCTGCCATCTTCCTGCAGTCTTTGCTGTAGCTACTCGAGTCATTGCGTCCTTGTATTGGCTCAACTCCACTATTATCTAAAACGAGAAAATGTCAAGAATTGGGAATTAAGACCGGAACGTAAATCAAAAATCGATACATAAATATAATATACTCAGTTGTGTCTAAATAATGATGAAAAATCGTTTATCTTTGAACGGGGATTTATCTTTGGGTATGGAAAGTAAGAGAGAGATTCAAATCCTTTTCGTTTTCCCGTTTTTTACAGAGCAGAAGAAGATCCTGAGTCTTTGGAAGAAAAAGACAGCTATATAGAAAAGGTGACTATTTTATATGGGTTATTACGCGACATTCTAAGACTCTGCAGGTTAAGACTCTGCACGATTGAACAATGCATTTCAGTTTTCTACTAACTTCATCATAGTCATCATCAGGTGGAGAATCCATCTCGGAACAAAATTAGTTTAAGTCGAAGAGAAAGACAAGAAGTAACATTTTGAATAAAATTAACTGCATTATTACTTGCCTGTCCGTTAGCATTGATAAGTCAATCAAACTCTTTTCTGTTTTGAAACAGCATGCTTCTTATACCCTTAGCAAGGCGTATCTTCTTAAAATATCTTTATTCTATGAGATGCCGATCACGGATGAATCTGATTTATGCAAAGCCTTTGAAGATAGATATTTCTTTGTTTGCTCTGTTAACAAAATATTTCGAGCTTCGCTATCTTGTCTTGTTTTGTTATTCCCAAAGTTATAGTAGGTTTTATATTCAAATGTCTCTCTTTAAGTTTATTCAATAAAACTTGACATTTGTTACAGATTTCAAATATGCTTCGAAAACAAAAAGCTCAAAATGAGGAAACGCAGCTAAGATTAGAGTAGGTTTTCTAAAACTTAAATTCAACCATTTCCCTTTATCTTTCCAGGAATGAGTCCCAAATATTTTTCGATCTTATTCTAAAAATAATTCGGTTTCTAGACCAAGATTCCTCTTAACCAAATAACAATATGCCAATACGATGAACGAAGGTTTCAATTTGAGTCATAGTGATACAAAGACAATTTCATACATTTTTACAATTGATTACACTAAAAAATACTAATACTAGAAGGATATTAGAATTTAATACAGCTAGAGAAAAGTTTTTATACTTACAAATATTAGGAAACATTGTAAAGATATTTACAAAATTACCTATTAAACCAATACGAAGATATTAATTAGATATTGATTTTTAAAATAAAAATTTTAAAAAATCACCAACGTTCAAGATGATATTGTTTTGGCAATTGATTTTCCCATTTGTTAGAATCCCATTTGTACAATTTGCCTACGCTTCCAGTTGCTATCTTCCTGGCTCATTAGTCAGAGAAATATATTTTAGTTATATATTATATGTATATATTATATATTTATACATTATTTAGTAACGCTGTTGATGGAAATTTGAAACGAATGTCATCAAGCAGTCTTTTCGGTGGCATAACTCTACCTAAATCCTTATAACTAAACTTGAAAAAATACTAATAATCCATTCAGCCTGATTT
>JAACYV020215311.1:0-14133 GCA_009936425.2 Chrysaora fuscescens | reverse complement strand
GCAGGAACATCGCAAGACGACTCAAAAACATAGAAAACTATGCTTCATTATGTTTTGCAAATTACATATATTTTGTCCTGGCGAACAGAGCTTCTTCAGGCTTGCAAATAATAACAACTGTAAAATGTAAACATCCCTTAATCTGTAAACATTTCACTGATAAATATTCTTCTTATTCAATCTAAAATTGTTTCGCAAGCAAGTGTTTACTTAAATCATTGCCTTATTATATTTCCCATGCTCGTATTAATGTACTTTCGTAAGTTGCAAATTAAGTGTCCAGATTGAAACAAAATCTCAATCAACTCTTTTACCTTCTTATAGACATGCATTTCTTTTGTGTTGTTTACCACACCAGCTTGGCGTTTAAATAATCATGTCTACTATAAGAAGTTTCTTTACGATATTGGACATTTTTAGTCACAAATTGGTAAACATTGCTAGCTGCTTTATTTAGTTTATTTATGATAATTGATATGAATCTGAAGCTCAAGCAAACAATGTCAATTGACAAGAAATGGGGAAAAACGATGAGAAGATTCATATCTGCCATGTCTATCTTTGATTCTCTGCATTTGTAAGAAATCAAAACTTAAGATTGGAAAATCTTCAGATACCAATGAACAGCAGGTGTTTAAAACAGCATGTTCATTCATTGTTAGCTCAGAGAATCAATCAGTAAAGGCGTACGGCCTGGTCTAAAAAAGATGCGGATAAAAATCTTGAATCAACTGGATGCTTTGTCTCATGCCCCTATATAAAAGCTAAAACACCCTCTTATGCTACTTATCAAAAATGATTATGATCTCAAGCAAGATGAATTCAAGAAATTCTCTTGCAAACTGTTTGCTGTTTGCAGACAAGTTTACTTTTCAGATGACTGTGTTTACAAACTGCTCAACTGAAAGAGATTAACCGATATTTCTTCTTTTCATCAAAAAAATCATCAATAAAACGTGTATCAACTTTGTCGTGCCATTAATAACTATTCCTACTGGCTAAGTTTTGCTTTCACTTCAATTGTAGTTAAAAGTTTCAATTTACAGCCTCTTTTGAGCGCATTTCTGCCCAGCCACCATTTAATAAAAGCCTCCAGCCACATTCCTTTCAATTATTAGCTACACCTTTCAAAAACAGTTGAACAACTTATTCGCAGTTAAGCATTTGGTGTCACATCAAGAAACATTGATTCAAGACCAGCCAAATTATTCGGGTATTCTGACAGCACGCATATGTCTTTGCCTTATAAGGCGATAAACCACTAAAATTGAATCATACTATTAACATGCTGGGATTTATTAAGAAGAGGCATATATCAAGCCATTAGAAAAAGGTTTCATAATATGCATTAAGATAATCACTATTTAGGTAGTTAAGAAGGCAAAATCACCCTTTGATCCAATTTTATAAATTATTCTTTATGATCTATTGTTCGCTTATACTGATCTGATTTAGGCTGGCATATGCAAGAGGCATTTCGTCTTAGTTCTGTGAAGAGGAACTTTGATCTTGTGACCTCGAGAGGTCACATTCTATGATGGGAAAATTCCTGTTGTAGTTTCTTTATAACAAGCTAAGGTTATAATAACCCATCAACTCATAAACGTGATTTAGGTGATTGTGTAGGAAATTTGAACTCGCTTTTTTGCGCAATATGGACATTTCACTAGCATCATCATCGGATGCGGCTTGCTTAAAATCCCAATACAGCTCAACAACTGAAAATCACCACTAGCCTCCAATCCTTGTTCTCTTGCATCGCATATGCAATCTCCTCGTGACAAACATTCAGTGTCATCAACAATCTATGTAGTTGTTAAAATTTGGTAGGATTTCTAACTAAGTTTTAGTAGGGAGATGAACAACAAAAAACAATTTACTACTATCAACATACTACTCACTATGACTTGTGTTACTCAGTCAGGGATGCGAGGATGTAGTGTATATTGTGTGATAGTGGACTGAGAATTAAGGAATCACAATAAGTCTTGCCGATGAGGAAAAGAACAAGGAACTTCGTGTCACCAAATGACGATTTCACAGATAACACAGATAAGATGGATTATTGAGCTTAAGTGCAATTTTTGCTAATCCAAGAACTTCTTTTTAAGCAGTTTTCAGGAATGGGAAGATATTTATCTGACGATGACGGATGTTCCTATTTTCAATGATCTTGATTAGTGCAGTGCGTTTGATTTTATCTTGAGCTGGCGCGCCTCTTATTTCCTTCCTAGCTTCGAAGCCACTTTCTTTTTATCCTGGCATGTCTTTTATATTGCCTTTTTATCAAATTTCTCTGACAGGAAGACGGTGGTATGCACCCCATTTTAAAACAACAGGTCATTCCTTACAGCTCGAAGAGACGTTCTTATCTGAGCGCGCGTTTATAGATGAGGTCACCTGACATGTTAAAGGACGATGGCATTACAAACCTTTGCATTTTTAGCTTATCAGAAGCCTTTCAGGTATTCCAGAATAGAAGTCTTTAAAATGCAGAACTTCAACGATAGCAACGTTATCCCACAATACCTGAATACAATGATGCTACTTCTCGGATGCCAAATAATTGCAAGCGATAAAAGGCATTCGGCTGCTCAAATTTTAGATAAGAATTCTTAAACATTTTGTTGCTATCAAACCTATGGCGTTGAAATTCCTTAACCACGAAACACATTATGCCAACGTGGGTAATAGTTTTTATCTCCATACATCATGCTGCACTCAAAAACTAATATCAAATTAAATCCCTGGCCAAGGGAGAGAAGCTGAGATACAAGACAGCTGAATCCATGACCGCATGTCTAACCGATCAACGCTATTATCCTTTGCCTATAAAAGGCATTTACAGATTGGTTATGCTAAACCATTTTCAGACAAAACCTTTCATATACCTAAATCTGCTCAAGTATGTCTTCAATTCTGTATAGACCTTATGGCCTTGGAAATATTTATATTTCTACGATATTACCAAGTTTATAATCTTTGATTTTGTGGCTTTCCGCAAGTCTTTACAGACACAGGATCTTATCCAGAGATGGTGTGTCGAATCGAGACTAGAAAGTGAATATGCTTTCATTGATTCCACTGGGCTTCAGGCCTCGTTTTGAAATGAGGTGGTTAACCCTTACGTTCGCAACAACATACGAAAACTATCAACTGACAGACTGACCACGTGAACATTTCCGGTTTAACTGGTTTTCAGTAGTGGTTATTTAGATTACATCATTTCCTGCTAAGAAATACGTTTTTGTATCGATAAACATGTTTACTTCATGGCCAGATTATTCCTTTGCCTGCTCAGAAAGATAATATTTCCTTTTCGTTTTTTGTTTTTTTGTGATTTTCATCCACTTTCCTTCTCGCATCCATAGTTCTTCAATGTGCAACAACAAAACGTTTAATTGCAAAGTGAACTCGAGCGCATAAGGTGAAGGCTGGCCTTTGTGTATCACTATTTATCGATTCTACCTCACATATGATAGCAATTATTTACTGTTTATTCATAAAAAGATAAAAGGCTTTGGTATTGAGGTGCTACTTCACCGTCGTTAGTCTTTTAAGAAGGGTCCCAGCATAACAAGACACAAACACCAATATGCCCCGTTCATTAATGCTTGACCACAATACTAGCGTTTTCGAAAGTGTTTTCACAAGCGTTTTAGCGTTTTTTTAATGTCAGTTTTATATGATATCATTGTCGCCACAGTGCCGTTGCAGCTGCTTTAGACGTCATTTCTACAAACCAATTCATAAATGCAACTCGTCAGTTTATTGTCGATATATGCGTTGTTGTTGTTGCAAATTGAATATACTGATATTTACGTTGAATGACAAAAGACACCTGTTTATGAACATAAGAGGATCTTTTCATGTAGTGGATTAATTTCAAAGCAATACGGAAACAGCATGCTAACTATTACAGTCACGGTAGATTAATTTGTAAAACTGTGCACAACTTGTCTGCTGTTTCATGAAGCACATAAATCACTTAAACTCTGTTTTCAATGTTTACCACATTTGATGTGTGGATCATACATCTCTTTGATCGAAACGGCTCATCGAATCTTTCACTGCAACCTCAACATAGATTTCTTGTCGTAATCGTAATGCTTCCTTTTACGATAATAGCAATTCTTGCCTATGCGACGGTAAACAGTTTTCCTAATAGACATTTGGCCTGTTTAAGGATTGAGAAATACTGGCTCTTGGAAGGTTTTTTCTCTCTCACCATTAGATATAAACAACAAGAAGCTGAGGTTTTTTAATTAGGAATTCATTGAGGCATTATAAAGAAGATTATCTTTTTGATATAAATACCACAATCTTATACTTTATTTCTCAGGAAGGATAATACTGTTGACTGCTTCCACTCTCTTTGAGTTAATGAGATGTTACTGATCTCTGTTGCAGGTCATTGCCATCTCTCTAAAAGGCATGTCCATCTGTATTGAAGGCATGTCCATCTCTATTGAAGGCATGTCCATCTTTATTGCAAGGCATGTCCATCTCTCTAAAAGACATGTCCATCTTTATTGCAAGGCATGTCCATCTTTATTGCAAGGCATGTCCATCTCTCTAAAAGACATGTCCATCTTGTTTGCGAGGCAGGTTCATCTCTCTAAAGGGCATCAATCTCACTGCATGTCCACCTCTTATTCAAAGCATGTCTCCCTCAGTTGCAGGGCATGTCCATCTGCATGTCCAACTTTGTTGCAAGGCATGTCCAATCAAACGCTGTTTTGCAGCAGCGTTTGATTTTGGGTCCTTTATCACTCTGCCTGTATTTTGCTTTGCTTGCTAGACAGCTCAGAAGATGCAACTGAATTATTAAAAACACGCGAAAAATGACATTTAATGCAGAGACAACTATAAGAGAAGAAGATTATATCCACTTCAGGGATGAAGAATGGGGTATGAAGGCCCAGAACATTTATCCAGAGTCTATTTGGAAGTGATATACTTTTATCTTTGAAATTAGTCCACATCTGCACAGATGCTTCTTCAATGGTAACGTCAAGTCTTGTCATGGTCAAGCAACAATAATGTCATGGTGATCTAAATAGAAAGCGGCTAGGCCAAAAAGAATTTTCAAATTTTCCTTCACAAAGGTCTGCAGGAGGCCAGAGATTGTTGATCGGTTTTTATGGGAGACAGGAGAGTGGAAAGAAAATAATTCTGAAAATCCATTAGACAACCAGCTTGGATATTGCCTTTTCACCGAGAATTCAAACTCAGGAGTTCAATTTGTGTAGTTAGTGTGCTTTGTTGAAGAACAACTAATTTTGAATTCAATTTCGTTCTTACGAAGCTCTTACTAATGAGTTTAATTGCAGTCAGGCATTAAATACTTTAAAGACAACAATCACTTGATGAAGTATTAAAACAAAATGTCGCTCAGTGGTTTATTAAATATGGATTAGCATGATCAGATTTAATTAAAACTCTAAAAAAGCGCAGACTCTGTATGACTGGATGTCTTGATAAAAAAATTCAAACTTCTCAAATCATAAATAAAGCGTCGTTGATTGGCAAGCAGCTGTACTTTCGATTGATTCAGTAATTAATGAGAAGGTTCATTTGAACTGATGGACTCTCAACATTTTTAAACATTATTTATCTTTTGCTATTAACAATCGGTCTTCCATGTCTTCATTGGTAAGTCATTTTTCTGGAATTTTTGGTTATACATGACTCAAACTGTTTCGTTGCTTGACATTGATATTTCTTTATCTGATTGTAAAATGCACTAAGCTACTATTAGTGTCACTGCTATTAGTGCCACTACTATTATGGCTTTTGCTATAACTGCCACTGCTATTGCTGTCACTTCTTTACTATCACTACTGTAACTACAACTGCTATTACTGTCACTTCTATTATTGCCACTACTGTTACTGCCACTGCTATTACTGTCACTACTATTAGTGCCAAAGCTATTAGTGCCACTACTATTATGGCTTCTGCTATAGCTGCCACTGATATTACTGTCGCTACTATTGCTGCCACTACTATTACTGTCACTACTGTTACTGCCATTACTATTACTGCCACATCCACTACCACTAATGCTGCTGCTGCATGTTAAAGTGCACAGTGTTAAACTAATTAAATAGCTCCTTCGTGAGCTTAGAAGACGGCGCTTCCTCTTATTTAAAAAGGGTGCTGAGTTTAATTTACATAAAATTCACGTCATCATTTTTTTATGACATGTGTTGTCTGCACGATGTGGGCCAAAGTCACGAAATATACAAAACGAATATGGAATTTAGGTTGAGGTTAAAATGTATGAATTTGTTGAACTTCATTAAAGCAATTGTATGTTCTTTATAATGTATGTTCAGAAGCTTCTTAATTAAAACAAAAATAACTACAATGTCAACAGAAAACAAGTGAAGTGGCGCAAAATCTTACAAAATTCCATTCATAATTATTTGAAAAACATCGACATCGCTTCCTTTAGAACACTAACAATTTCATCTTTAAGTAAATGTAAGAAATAGGGTAAACAGAAAAAAAATCTCATTACTTTGGTCATAACTCTATATAAAATCTTATAAGCTAGTTGAATTTAAATTGATGTATAAATTGAGTTATTATTGCTTGTATTGCTTCAATTTCCTTTTATTTGTCCTAAAACATCTTTGACGGGTCAAACATTTAGCAAGATTATAAATCCAGGAGTTAATGACAAAACAGTTTTCTGTGGTTGGAAGTTTGTTAATTGTTTCAGAACTTACGTTCTGCCAAAAAAATAATGATCAAAATTAGTTTATCAAGATAAGATGCTTTACCATCGAGAGGTGACTAGGATATTTGAAGAACATTATGAGTGATGACCCTTGGAAGGCCCCTAAAGCCATGCCAAATCATACCCCCTGTCATTTTGAATTCAGGCCCCAATTAATCCATTTAATAAGGAATTTAAGGGGGTAGCTAGCCCGATTTACCTTGAAAAGGAAGCAATCATGTATGAGGTGAATTTATTTCATATATTTAATTGCAAAAGATCAATGTTCTGATTTTACAATCGTAGACATCTTCATATGGCTCCGCAAGACTGCATAACCAGCAACGGCCACAAGATTCATTATCCTCCTTCGCAACGGACCTGCTGAGGAGCATTGAGAACGAGCGCATTCCAATTTCAAGGAAATACGAAGAGAGAAATTACGCCGAATACTATTACGATGATCATAGTTACGACGAAAGAAGCCACAGTGACTCGTTTCATGAGATTGCCAGTTACGACAATTATCTCAGCGCACAACAAACATCACTAGATGTGTCGAAACATCACTACAACAACAACAACAACAACAACAACAACTACAATCCGTACGTAGACTACAAGATGAACAAATCGTACGATTTGCGAGATGACCTGTACGACCCTTATGAATTTGACAAGGCTATTCGCACATATAGCTTTGATGGCGTGGGTTCCACCTCGTCAGGATCTCTTAGTCCCGATAGCATGGACTTGGAGTTTTCTATGTCACCCCTCGAGCTTGCCGAAAGCAAAAAGATGAGGAAGCCCCCAGAGGGGTATCTGTGTCATCTCTGCTTTTGCAAGGGGCATTACATCAAAGATTGCCCCCAGGTAAGCCTTACTGCACATTTTCAATTCAAATCCCCAATGAACTGTGAAAGTCAGAAATAGAGTTTACCCCTAACTTATTTCGATATCAACTTTACCCATTTAAAACCTACAGCCGTGTATCAGAATTAGAGTTAAACATATTTCAGCAGTGACAAGAAGCTTAACGCCTTCCGTCGACCTGCACTTTGTTGAAGTTTAAAACATGGCTACCCATGATTTAATCCTACTAAATATATGATAATGAAGCTGTTAATAGGTGTCTAAGAGGATTGTACTTTGTCTGAAGTCTGAAAGAGAAACCTTTCATCGACATAATGGTTTTTGTGGCTCAACTAAGGCTTGTCTTGGCTGAATGTGATTTTCCCATATCCGTTCTTGAGTTGATAACATATGGAACTTTAGGATATGCTGCCTTATATGGAAATATCAGGAAATTGGCCTAACCGATATAAGCAGCCACTGCTTAACTGCGCCGTCAAACCACCTTCATTTCAGCTGGCTTGCTCAGCGTCCAGATTTTAATTAATTTAAACATAGATTGACAACTTCTATTGGATCACCCGTTTACTGATGTGATTGGTCAATAAAAACATATCCTTTTACATAACCTCGCTTTAAAAGAACTGATGTCTGTGGGAATAAAATAAGAGACCATTTACATCAATAATACCGTCTAGATTTGGCAAATCGCCTTTCGTCTACGACTGCAAATATTAATTAAACAATTCTTATTGTCTACAAGGTTATTAGGTTGACTTTATCTCTTTGGTTTCAACAATAAAGGGTGCGTGCTGTAATTTTGTTTCCTTAGGCCGTCTTTGGGCGAAAAATCGTAAGATGTTATACAATACAGGATGGATGCATGTTTTAAACTAGCAACATAACTCTGAAACATAAAATATACTTTTCTTTAGCTTTTGGCATTCGAAAACAGAGAGTCCTTTTGTTCATAAGGCAGTTCGACAATAGGTCAAAAATTCCAGCAGCTTCTTTGGCAAGCATAAAGTTCCCCAAAATAAAACAACATTCCTTACTTGATCAACTTTGTGTCTACATGTTTATCTGTTTTGTTTTTGCAGGCACGACCAAAGGGAGAAGGCCTAACACCTTATCAAGGCAAGAAGAGATGCTTTGGAGAGTACAAATGCCCTTCTTGCAAGCGCAAATGGATGAGTGGAAACAGTTGGGCAAACATGGGTCAAATGTGCATCAAATGCAATATTAATGTTTATCCACACAAGCAAAGACCACTGGATAAACCGGATGGTCTCGATGTTTCCGACCAGACAAAAGAGCACCCGCAAACATTATGTGAGAAGTGTAAAGTACTTGGCTACTACTGCCGACGTGCTTCAAGTTAAACTGGTAAACCCACAGTCAAGGTTAGACAACATTGTCATTATATTCTGTTCTATACATGCGCTTTCTATTAGCGTAATTAGTTTTCTTTGAATATAAAGTAGTAAGTGGTAATACAGTTTTTCATAAATGAATGTTGCATTTATCACATCTTTAATGGCTTATAAAGTAAGGACAAATATATTTCTCAGGATCTTTAAACGACCTTGTTGTGGCAGGGGTGTGGGCAAAAGGAAAGAAAGGTGCAGCAAAAACTTGAAATTTAACTATTTGTCCTTGCTGTGTAGATTTACCATCATAGTAATTCATACTTTCATCGCAGTGTGTGTCGCAGCTAAATATTATAATGGATTTGTATTTTTCACCGTATAACTGTATGTAATAAATAGATATTTAAAGTTTGCTAAGGTTTGCACTTATCTTGAGATTTATCTGTACACATATTGCCGACGTTAAAAGACAAATCGTTGTATTTCACCCTTTTCCATTGGAATTTAGATGTGGTAAGTGCAGAAACTTTAAAAGCAGTGAAAACCAGGTGCAAAGTTATTGATTCAGAAATATCCAAACTAGAATATCAAGTATTTTTGTTTTCCGGGCTGTTCACAGTACAAAGTCAAGAAATAACAATTCACAAAATTTAAACATTGAAGGCATTCTATAACATTTGAGAAGATATCACCTTTAAGTTTCACTGCACGCCTCTACAGATGTTTTCAAGTCCTGGAGTTGGAGGGTTAATAGCTTGCATTGTATGAACTAAAAAGATTTTGGTATGAAAATAGACAAATTTTGTTGTATATCATGTACTTTAGTTTTATTTTCAGATATAATGTAAATTATTCAACGTCTCGACTGTAAAATAATAATTATTATATCATCATTATTTTATAAATCATTATTTTATCGTATTACATGTTTAGATGAATGGCTCAATTAAGATCCAGTCACTTGGATATGAAAAACATCATTTAATCACAGTGATGTTAAAGCATTGTTTGCTGCAATGAATTCATCTCCAAACAGCTTGCAATAATAAAAGATCTAGTTAATTAGTGAGAATTAACAGACTCGACTCATCCCTTAATCACAAGCCGGGTTTTATATTGAAATTATATAAAAATGCAAGAAACAAGAACATTTCTTTCCATCAAAAATGGCTTATCCAAATAAACCTGACAATAATATTAGCTATATATTTATTATTGATCCATCATATCCACTCTTTTCTTTTCTCAAGTTAGTTACAGTCACTAGTTCACAAAACACCTTTAACTATTTTTGCATTTGTTCGCTAGCTTTGTCATTACTTACCAGCTGCATTGCCTTGGCTGGAATTTTCTCATTTGGTTTTTAAATGGCCTTGGCAAATTTTACATACAGCTTTTGATAGCAAGATATAGTTAGCAACAAACATGACAGCAGCAGAAACGAGAGTTTTAAAAAGCCTTTATTTTCCAGAAATATTTTAACAATTTAGAGAGAACAAGGGCTGACTAAGGATCGATGTAATGTTCTTGCTTTTGCACATGTAACCTTTGGCAACATATGCTGAAGATAGAAAGGAATAGTATAATACTTGTTTATAATAATTTTCTTATCATTAATATTCTTATTCCTATTTGTATTAATACCAAGTAGATGCCAAAACTAATTCTTGCTGCCGTGAGATGTGGATTGTATGATATCTTATTTGATTTGTAATGATTCAATTAGAATTGTAAGTATATCGAATGATTTTGTGATGAAAGAGTTTCACATATTTGCATGTTAATATGACCATGATGCAAGGATTTCAATAGGCCATTTTGCCAGAATTACGACTTGATGTTTGAGAATTCTAAACTCAAAATAAGATATAGACGTGACTTAGTGCTATTCAACATTTCCAAGCTTAAAGGCCTAATTTGCCATTGCCTGTTTTGCTACTCGCCTGCATTTCAATGTCAAATAACCTCTGTTTGAGTATTCCTGATAACGAGATAGCAACGATAACGAGACACCTTACGATAATGAGACCTATAAGAACTGAAAGATACAACATGTTCTCCATCAGCATACCAGCAATAAGTGAATAACTCTGTTGAATATTTTTATTAATATCAGAATATAACGTATTCTGTTTTTCTAGATTGCAAGTAATATTTTTATTTCATTTTCATTGAGTGTACAGAACCTACTATACCGTTTTCTGGAAGCTGCTTAAGGTAGACAAATTATTTGACTAACTTAATTCGTTGTATTATAAGTGTAACAAGATTTGGAATTTGCATGTTGTTATTAATATATTCAGAAAATATGAATTGGTTGAAATTTTGTTTCATTTCTTTCTGGTTTTTATCCTTTCTACATCCAACTTTTTCAGTAAAAATTGCTGATTTCCATCTCCTCAGAGTTTACTTTTGGCAAATAATTTCTTCGCAAAAGATAAGTACAAAAAGTTATAATTCAGGTTTGTTCTCTAGATCTACTAAATACCTAAAAATCATGCAGCCTAGATACAGCAAACCCAGGGTATTCTTAATTGAAAATATGATCATATGTTGAAAAAAAAATATTTGTTGCATTTCTCAAACCATATATATTCTGTTATTACCGTTTTAAGTTATGCCATTCCTTTATCGGTGTATTTGCACGTGATACAGCAGATGACCAATGATCAAGTTCCTTTCCACGTGATACAAGTGGCCCGCCTATATCCACTCGACCAATCAGTTTGTCTTGTTTGAGCACAGGAGATGTACTGTGCATGGTTTCAATGGTGAAACAAGTTTTTTCTAAAATTTCTGGATTTATTTTGAATTCAAAACAGCGATTGAAATGTGGCTCTGCCGTTTCCCTATGGACAAGGGTCTTCTTCGTCTTGATAGCTTTTCCCAGAATAGAATGCGTGACTTTAACATAAGGATCTATGAAATAAGATAAATAATATTTCTAAGAAAGAGTGTTATTGAATTCAGTTCAATTACATTTTGTCGTCGTCGTCGTTTGTATGAAAATCTGGTAGGATGAAATTACAGAGTTTAAAGCCAAGTAATGAATTGGTCATAAAGATTTATAATGCTTGTTTATGTGTTAGCAGGCCTTTGTAGTGTGCATTCATAATTCTACATTTTGTAAGAGAGACTTATTAAGAAGAAAATTCACAAAACTTTGAACGCTTAATTCCCATGCAATGATCAAGACATTTCAAACTCAGAGTAGCAGACTTTCAATTTCAGCTTGTTTTCATGTGATCAATTAGTTTTTTATTCGTGATAAGAATAGGAGGCCATAGATGTGGGACGAGGATTTCATGTGACCAGTTACTATGCAGCCAATTAAATTGAATCACAAGTCTGCAATGTTGGCTGATTCAGGTGTAAACTTGTTAAAGTAGCATAATCAGCCTTGTGTCAATTAATTCGAACAAAAATAGCTATTGATCAGATGCCCAAAAAGTACCACTGTGAAATTTATTGATTTTTCGACCCCAGAATGAAACAAGAAATATAGATTGTCTTTTGCAATGTATCATTCTGTGCAAATATTGTTAATGAAATAGGATAATGCTCAAATAAACTTACTCAGAGTCTGGAAATCAGGATGTTGTAGATTGGTAGCCTTAGATATGGTCAAGGCAATTCGATTCACACCAGAGAAGAAAGTTAATGTGACGAGGATCTCTCCAATGCTGTCAGATACAGGCTGGAAAAGAATACCATGTAGCGGTTAGTTGCAGGAATTATCCTATTTAATTGGCATTTTCATCTGTGTAAGCATTTTGCTAGATAGCCTGAGGTGATCAAACAATAAAAATACCCACAAAGTAGCTACATGGAAAAAGCGTAATATTCCATCGTCTCCTCTTAGCTTCTACGCCTATCAAGCGACACACTAATTTCATAAGAAAGTCCCTCACTCATGAACAAAATATAATACGCAATTAATCTTGAATGAACCAAAACAAGCTGCTTTATTTTCCTTCAGTTTTGTAGATACAATTCTGGCTGGTCATATTCGCACATAATTTATGAACTACTCGCAATGCACACAAAACGATTGCAAATTAAGTTAATATTGCCTTAAATGAAAGATAAACTCAAAAGAAGCAATAAGGGAGGCAATTTTCATCAACACAATTTTCATGTAGATTATATCTTCCCCTCAATACAAAAATGCTTTCCCAAAAAATGCGAATGAAAATACTGCCCGCAATATGCTAAGCAATTCAACTCACCAATGCCATTTTTTCCAGATCCAAGGATTCCTCCATCGTCATTGTTATGTCAAGGTTTTCCAAAGAGTACAAGGCATGGCCTATTATCGTTTGCCGCATGAAGCGATCAACATCGAAAACTGTAAATCGTAAAGTTCTTTCCTTTAAAACGCTGTAGGACATGGAGAATGCGAATGTCTGGTCGAAATGCGGGTTACGGGATTTCTTCTTCATTTTCGATTGCAAATAACGCTTTTCATCAGGAAGCAGATAGATCCGGACGAACGAGTCGCAAGTGCTACTACCGGCCATTGACAAGGAACTTCCACGTTGTTGTCGAGCAGGAAGGTTTTTGATATTCATCAGTGTAACAAACAGGTTCTCAGCTTCACAGTCATACTCAAGCCGGAACCAGAGTCTTCCAATATGACACGAATGATACTCTTCATCATCTAAAATTGAATCCGTATCTGAGGCATAGAGATCCGGACGCAATAAGCCGAACCCGGTCGGAATGCCAGTCTCATTGTCTGATCTTTCTGAATACAAAGATTCTTTAGAACCAGTGGATGAAACAGGGTAGCCAATTGAAGACGTATCATCACTCCTTGCTTCAGGTTTCAGTCTTTCCAAAGAAACAGTTTTTGTAGCTCTTGGGGGAACAGAAAACTCAATGGTATTGACTTGTATCTTGGGTGCTTTTGTTATAATTTTGGTACGTCCAGATCTTTTACGCATTTCTTTTTTGAAACTATTCGATCTTTTCTTTTTGTAGAAAAACCACCAAAGAGCTAATGCAAGAGCAATAAGAAATATTGCAAGAGAGATGCTTCCTCCAATCAGCAATCCGGTGTCTGAAACAAAGACATTCTCGCTTTTCTTACTACTCCTTTGGCCTACCTATTCAGTTCTTCTTTATACAATACTTTGGTTTCTTCTGTGTTTAAATCTTGAATAACAATATTTCGAAAGGCTC
>JAACYV020215200.1:0-21686 GCA_009936425.2 Chrysaora fuscescens | reverse complement strand
GATTGATTTGGTATTGTCAGGTCATTTGTTTCTATAGCCTCAGACACACAAATATCGTCAATTCCTTTTTGTATTTTCTCTATCTTTTTTACGAAAAATTCTCCAAAGTCATTCGCTAACAAATATGGATCACGAGTTGAAATAAATTATTATCGTATTTATTTCTTATGCGCTCGATGCTGCTGCACGCCATCTTCGCTGCGCGGTGCTTCGGTTCTTGCTCTTGCCTCATAAGCGTGGAAACGCGAAATATACGTAAATAAAACGACATAAAGCAAGCAGACATTCGTTGCTTTGGTTGTGGAAAACAATTTTTTGAAAAAACGCAATTTGCTGCAAGCAAAGATCTGAACCAGTATAGCAGAAGAGCCTTTGAGAAGCGAAGATGGAAGTTTGTTTTAGATCAAAGATGGCCAGTCAGTGAGAAGTAAGTTTACAAAATAAATAGATTCGACACTGCTCAGGCAATGGAGGCAGACGGCCATGGGTGAATGGAGGGAAAAAAGAAAGAACGCCGACTGGTAAACAGTGCTGTCCTAAACAAAGCAATTCTGGATACATACATACAAACCTATGTACGCGCGTTATAATATAGACTAGTGGATGTGTCGTTTTAGGTGCTCTATGCACTTAGTGGATGTGTTGTTTTCGGCCTTCTGTGTAATGGGTGGGTTGTAACCAAGTTATAATTACTATATTTATTTCTAATGCCCTCTATGCTGCTGCGAAGTTTCTGTAACGTTTCCAACCTTAAATCCCTAAAACCTCCTGTAAACAAATAACTATAAATATCGTATTTATTTCTCAAAGGCCTGTATCGTTTCCATCCATAGATCGCTGAAACATCAAGAAAAAGATGATTATCATAACTATTTTCATTTTTCCGCTGTGTAGTGCCTCCGTTCTTGATTATTTTTGCCTCATTTTAAGGGTGGATTTTGATATAGGTACTCGATCCCGCATATTTCCAGCTAAATCGGTTCCAAGGTCCCTCTCTTGCAAATGACGTGAGCAGAGAATCACCCCTTGTCGTCGCACAGTGGCACGACAGCACTCGAAAGCTGTTTCTACAATGACCGTTGACAGTTGGAAAACACACAATAAATAATACAGTATTGTTCATTTCAGGTTCAATGGGGTCTGGTTGGCTAGTCATAGCGGTTTCTGGAGTATCGGTGGATATCCGGGTCTTGAAGGATTTCATGGAGTGATGTGCTGCACTACTTTGTATCGCCATCAAGGTCTCACTCCGCAGCAAGTAACTGAATTTATCTGTCAATTATCTTTTATTAAATTGCGAAATCTCTGTTCAAGCTGCGCATGAATTGTCGAATTCGATTCTGGAAACGTTCATATCATCATGTCATCTGATTTAAAAACATACGAGTCCCCCAGCATTTAAAAGAATTAAATTTTCTCCAGTAAAATCAGAAAGTTTGAGATATATGTATATATGAATTATAATAAATCAAAAGCTCCTTACTATCAACTATATAAATTTAATTAAGAATTCGAAAATATAGAATACTCAAGTTGAACGTTGTGCGCTTCATCAGAAAAAATTTTGCAATGATTTTGGGCCTACCTATACGAGGTCACATGGGAGCAATAACCTAACAACGGAACCTACCTAGTACAATGTGTCAAATTAAACGTTGATTAAAAACGGAGAAGGCCGAGAAGAAAGAAGAGAATAATTAGAGAAGAATGCTAGACTCTTCTCGACAGACAGTTGTTCTAGATTTTTTACTCTTGCTTTTAGCCTGCTTCTGACATTCATTACAGCCATATGCTCTGATATGAAGTAGGAAAATGCTTTTTAATTTATCATAAGTATTTGAAAATAGGCATTATATTCAAATAATTTTGGTTTGGCCACATGATAATATTATGAAGTTGCGAAACTTGTTACCCCAGGAATCTCAAGTAATGGGCCTATCTAGTTTGGATATACTTTGTAAATATATGACAAAGGTTTCTAAAAATGGCTTCTGGCACTTCCTGTCATAAATTTGGTGATTAAAAGCAATTTTGCAGAGTTGGCGTCAATTGATGAAGGGTAACAGTAAATTAATACGTTCAGGTCTAATATTTCTCGAAGGTGCTCGATGGAAAAGAAAAATTTGACACAACCACTTTACGTCACAGAGTTTGACCGTGTTTTTGTTGCGACACTTTTTATGGCCAGAGTAGGGGTTAGAAAACCTTATTTTTGACCAAATTAGCTCCAAAATGGAAATTTGCAGTTTACTAACGTTATCAGCGATATGTGTTTGATAAATTGAGTGAATAAAAATTTTCGTGTCATATGCACTTTAATGAGTTTATACTGTTGGTTGAGCTCTCGATACATATACCTCTACTGCGCTATAGTGGTGAATTAACAATAAAATAAAGACAAGACATAACTTTTCCTGTTACTCCGAGACTTACACTTACGCGAGCATCAAATAAACTTGGAAATATTTCAAATCATCATTAATTATGCCTTATATATATAATAAATAAGATATGGGCTCATGACATCACTGTATTCACTAGATAAAGAGGAACTGTAAGCTCGTCACCTATTCACGAAGGGTAATTGGACTATTTATATTACTGCTTCAGAATGAGAATTATAGCTATCATAATTATCAGTAATTCTACAATCAAAATAAATACTAATATTTGTTCATTTATTATTATTTTTTTTTTATTCTTATTCATATTATATAACAGTAATAATAATGATTATTAATATTTCTACTATTATGTACAGTAGTAAGAAATACAATAATTAAGATGATAAAAAAAAAGAATAATATTTACAAATGATAACGGTATGTATCTTAAATGGATAGGTGTATATAGCAGATCCCGCTACCCTTCAGGCTATATATGTGTGTAATGGACTAGAAATTCTAGCTGTCCTATATCCATGTATGTATTTCATAACTAATGCCTGCGAGAATGTTAACCAGTCATCTCTAGTTTTACATATTTGAATCATAATAGGGCATCCGATTGGGCATTGTGTATAAGTAGCATGCGCTTTTTATTGCAAACATTCTGTGAGATGCTTTGGGCCTGATGGACTGGTCGAAAGTTGATACAAGAAAGAAAGCGCAATTTTTTCTTTCGAATGGAATAGGAAATGACTACGTTGATTTGCTGTTTGCTGTGTGTGGAGGAGGTATGTTACAACCACGACCTTCACAAAATCAACTCGTATGTTTAAATTTTTAAATTTTTCAGTGAAGAAGACGACGAACATAGACCAATGAACATATCGACTGTTGCATTGTCTCACCAGGGCTTCTCTGGAATTTTATTAAGCACAATCGGAATCAATGGAAGCTTTGCACGATTTGAACATCTACTTGCCATTACTGACTTGATACATTTTCGTAGCAGAGCGGCTATTGTCGGCTATTTTCTTGGTTACCTGGCTGTTTCGGAACATTACATAAATAGAGGCAAGATGGCACTGGCAAAGCGGAAAATTGCCCAGTGGTCCAAAACTTTTCTGTTCAAGTTCTTGCAGCCAATAACCAATGGGAACGATGGGAGAACTGAAGCCTTGTAGCAATTTGTTGCATTGTTACGTTTCCTCAGAGTCAAAAGATTGCGTTCAATTACATATAAGTTCTTGACTATTGGAATGTTGCAAGAAATTGTAAAGAACATTTAACACTCGTTGACCAAACCGAATTTAAAACTGCACGACAATATTCGTTCGATTCTTTGGTTTTTGACAAAGTTGATACACAAGTTCTCTTTGGGTAGCTAAATAGATGCCTTGAAGTATGTACTGTGTTTCTATGACGTTAAACCACTGATGGCTGATCAACAAGCAGCTATCAGATTTTGTTCTCTAGCAAAGACATTTATTTCAGTGCGCTGACGGGCACTGTGTAGTTTACTGCTAGGATATTTATTTATTTTTCGTTCATCGAAAGCCTAATTTAAGTAAGATGATAAGTCTAGACACACACACTGATGTTCACTATTTAAGATCACATACATCAATCAATATTTTAGCAAAACAATTTCTTAATTGTTCCTGTTTTCAGGTGCACAGCAGAAAATTTGTGAGCTCTTACAAACCAATGCTAGCTCCACAGCTGTATTTACAAAGAGCAAAACCAAGAAAAACATTCGCTTTGCTGTGAAATATGTGAGCAATGATGTCGGCCTAACAAGCATTTTCCAAGGGCTGATATATGAAATCATATGTATATTTAATATTTTATTTTACCTAATATTTTGCAGAACACGTAAGCGGTGCAGAACACGTAAGAGTAAGCAACTTTTTCGCACGTTCGCATTAGGTTTGGTTGACAACATCTACAATGGAACAAAGAGTCCAAAAAATATACTTGTAGCGATGTTTCATGCAGGGACCCAAGAATCTGTAACAACTGTGATATCTGCAAAGGGACCCATCATGAATATTGGGTGTACCATAACATTTGGTATCGAAGTAGACTGCAAGAGAATTGTACCTTTTGGGCGATCATCTATCGAATTCTATTTGCAACAATGCAGAAGGGCAGGGAGAAATGGGGCACAGAGTGCTCATAAAAAATGGTGATGCAGACATGAGTAACTATGTTGTTTCCACTACTTGCCGCTTAAAGGAAATAAGCTCTACATTTCAATCGTCAGCAAGGTTTTTTCCTTGAAGAACTAATTCATTATCAAGACTAAAATAACAGGATTGCATTCCTGTCATATAGTACAATTAATTCTTCAAGCACACAGCAGCAGGCATGCAAATTGTTAGGATCCAGAAGATTTCCTTTTGATACCCTTTCTTGTCCACTGAGGCTGTTTGTATAACCCTCAGTAAAGATGATCTCTGCTTTAGTTCCTTTTCAAATTTCTCAAAGGTGAACGCAAGCGTATCTTCCTTTGTCGTTTTTCGAAATATGCATCGGTCTTCTTTGTTTGAACAGAATAGAGCAGTTGAAGTAATCTGCTTTAAAGTTCCTCTGACTAGCATCTTAACTAGTGATTTAAGAGTCTTTGGCATCTGCTTCTCTCGCGCCCCACTAAACCATTCTGC
Organism: Chrysaora fuscescens; assembly: GCA_009936425.2. Classification (NCBI taxonomy): domain Eukaryota; kingdom Metazoa; phylum Cnidaria; class Scyphozoa; order Semaeostomeae; family Pelagiidae; genus Chrysaora; species Chrysaora fuscescens. The sequence goes on along the minus strand of JAACYV020215200.1, from coordinate 16,636 downwards.
CCGCACATAGACTGATGTTTTGTTGCAATCATTGTGAAAAATATTTTTTCCACGACTACTCTGCGTTGCTCTTTCCTTCGTCTCGGCATGCATGTGCTCTCGGAGATTCGAAGCCAGTTTGGTTCTGCGTGATCAGGTTAGCCTGAAAACCTTCACGGTTGAAGCTGAAACATTTAGCTGAAGCTGTTCGTACTTGATTTTTGATAAAAGGATTAAACACGGGTGTTAAAACATTGGCAATCTTGATATTGCAGAGCAAGGGTTGATGTTATACCTTGACGTAGGCGTATTTCCCTGAAAAACAAGAACAGAAACTTATATGAGCTACGAAAATAGCAATTGTTCATAACAATAATAATTAAGAAACATAATGGTAACAATAGTGATTCAAGAAAAATCATAATAATAATATCTATGTACTGATGATTGCAGTTCAGGAACTGAATTTGGCAGCATGACCTAGGACATTACGTAACAGTTTTTTAAGATCGCGTGAAGGACATGTTCAGTGAGACTGGTCCTTCAAAATCCAAATTTTTTCAAGAAAAATCGCGTGAGAGTAAACTAGTAAGCCAGTATTTTCTTTCTTGCGAGCTTTAATTGGCCGGTATTTGTTGATTTCAAGTCTAGATGACAGCATCACTTGCACCACTTTGCTCTTTATTTCTTTCAAATGGTGTTGAGTATTGTCAACAACGATCCAAAAGCTGACCGCTGGTTGAATCTCACTATTATTACGATCACCTTCTTCTCTGTCGTCTACACCCCCGTCTTCTTTCAACCAAACAGGGTCTTTCTTCCCTTTCCTTTCACTTTCACCGTGGTAATGCATGTCCCTAATAGAGGTATTTCCAACTAACTGCGCAGTACTCAACATCCGTCGTAACTTATTTCGAAATGCCGCGACGAGAGCATATATCACATAACTAACATTCCAGCAGGATAAGATAATAAGATATAGCGTCTTTTGGGTTGATATAACAACACTATTTAAGCACAACATCAATAGATAAATATAACAATAGCGCTTCATTTATATAGAGATTGTAGAAAGGTTTTTATGAAATTATGTCTGATGATCGTGTAAGCGTGAAACTCGGAGTAACAGAAGAATGATGTCTTGTTTTGTATATCTTTATTTTACTACTATTTCGCTCTACATTTTAATGTATCGAGACTCTACCGACAGGAGAGACTCGTATAGCCACATTTATAGCATGTATAAATCGAAACTTTAAGCAATTTATCCTGTATATAAGTAAGCGACTTTTTGTCAATCGCAAAGCACATTTATATCGATTTCTTCATAGTTGTTTTTTTCCACACAGATTTTTGTTCGTTATGATAAACGTGACCGTACAATACTTGGAGGTAAGTTAAACTTAGATTTTGTAGCTCTGTTTACTTTATTTGACAACAGTTTTGATAACGTCAATGTTTATGGCAGGAAATAACTCTTAACAGTGACCTGTTTCCAGTGAATCTAGAAGACAGTAAATGTATAGATTACGTGTACCGTAGTGCATCTCAAGACTGGCTTGATTTGCTTTTACACATATTTCACGACTTATTACAGGAAAAGAAACGAAGGTGATTATAAGATCGATTGTTGTCTTTGTGAAAGACGAATTTCAGTCTGAACGTAAACTATTCACGATGATAATGATTATCTAAAAATGTTTCACGGGACATCCCTCGTATTACAATTGGTAATTCCATGCCGGAGCTGTTGATTAGATATGGAAAGACAAAATGTAAAAGATATACTTTTGAATATACCGCCTCAAAGCCCGAGAAGAATAATTATAGTTCCTTGACAAGGTCGTTCTCTGATGGTGATCATAGACAGGGGAGCAATCGTAAGAATGCACAAAATTGATCCACAAAGTCTTTAACTGATTTCTAAAGCTTAGGTTGATAAGGAAATTAGACACTCTGAGCGTGTATCATAAACGCTGCTTAAGAAATTCTTACAAGATATTAGTTAATGATTGAGTATGCACATTTGAAGTATCTGGCTTAGTAAATATAAGAAGAATAAAAACTTGCTTTGGTAAACTTAGTGATAATAAACTGATTTGAGCCAAAACATCTACATTTACTACGTAAGTGGAGGTTAACGGCTCGCGGCAACCCAACAACCTTATGACTAACGTTCTTTAAACCCTATAAACCTTTGTCGTAGTTGAACTGACTTAACTAACGCAGTTAAACGTTTTTATGACACTCTCTCAATTTTCACTGTGGAACAGGTTGTAAACAATGATAGAAGTGATGAGAATATGCGTTCGAAACCATTACATACTTTTTTGGAGAGCAGTGCACGCTCTGGCACATAAGACCTATGTCGAGGAAAATTAGTGTATTTTAAAAGCAGTTACGTTGTTGTGGAAAATGGAATTTCAAAATAGGTAATGAGAATAGTAAAGTGAAGGACTGCATATAACTGGACGGTTTTCACAAGCATTGCTGGTTTAAAGCACTCAAAGCGCTCGAACAATGAGGCATACGACCGTATGCAGGATCTTAAATCACGTAGCTTATTGGGGGAATGGAAAGCTTTTAACTTTGTTAATAAATTTTATGGAGTTCTATAGACACAACTAAATATCTTTACCGTACCAAAATTTTCTTTCGAATTCTGCAATGTTCCTTGTCATTTCAGCATTATCTCTTGACACTTATTTTGGTCCAAGAAGTGTTGATATGGTTGTACAAACAGAAATAAAACTGCGTAGACAGTTGGAGCCGACGGTCCAAATGTATTAGCTGTCATCATAGTTCTTCTAACAGTTTCTTGAACTCGTTCCGTGCTAAACAATTTTTTTTTCTAAACACTCTTTAACACTTCGCTACTGAATGTACTGCCTCAAGATTTTAGGCCTATACCAGGTCTTTCTTGATGTCTTCAACATCAACCAAGTAATTGTTTACCCGCTTGACGTGAGGTCAGATCGAGCTGGGGGGAATTTCTTTGCAAATGCGATCTAATCTGTTCTTGAAGCAGTTCAGAGTTGCGGCTTTTTCACAAATCTTCAATTCCATCCCGAAGGATTGTTTCCTCGCATCCAAGATGAAAGACAGATGAGTTTCTTATGCATATAACTGTCCCCCCCCCCAAGTCCCAGTGTAGTTGAGGATATTTGGAGTCACCCACAGGGGAGAGAGGGTCCAATGATGCATTACCTTAGATTTAGATAAATTGAGGCACAGCTGAGATGTATTTGCACAACTCCCAAGTAATTCAGCCAATCAATCATCACTCGATCAAGATCTGCTTGAAGCTGTTCAATTTTTTCTAACTCGAAAATTGTACTCACTTAGGTACCATCAGCATTAATCACTTCTAGCATATTATTTATATATTATGAACAGTACAGGCCCCACCACTACCTACCTATCTTCACGTAGCTGTGGTGTAATAGTTTAGCCTTGTCTATTTTCTTATGCAACTAGTGCTTTCCACATGTCCCGTGTTGTTTGCGCTATGCGGATGTTAGGACATCTGTATTCTTGCTGAATCGGTTGCACAACTTCTTGTTGATCTACTTTCTCATATACTATCTTCTTTCAGCAACAACTGTTCGAGGCGGAACTAACATTGCCCTGTCACTCTCTGTTTATCAGCATTACAAATTTCCATATATTTTGCATTTCATATTACCAGTGGCAAGCGTTCTGCTTTCTTCTTATTTTCAAAGCTAATCCAAAATATTTACAAATTAAATGCATGGTCTGTCTGTTTTATTCAACTTAGTTGCTTGTTTTGTAGCTTTTGTCAGACAACATGACGATTGTTTGGCAATGAAAGAACTGTGTCGCAAACTGCTTGATATTTGGTTCAATGATAAATTTATGACTTTAAAACGAAAATGTCCTAATCTTCAATCAAATCGCAAGATACACAACATCATGCTAAGGCTGCCAGTGGCCCAAGTTGTTATTTTGGAGAGCCTCTTTCAAAAAAACAGCATTAATAAATTTTGCAGTCTGGCCTCTGTTGGCAAGAAGCTATATGATATGGCGGTAATGTTATCTGTTTTCATTCGTTCTTCTCGGGTTTTCACTCTTCGATCATGAAGATAATTTTTGCATCGTACATCAAAAGCTGTTAATTTCTTTTTCCTGCAAGTTTTAGAACAACATATAAATATTCCCTATTGTGTTGGTGACAGCTTAGAATATAAAATTTCTAAGCTACATTGGTATAGGCAGGGAAATAGTAAAAGTCATTTAGCAAACGTACAAACAGTCAGACGGCATCTATAGGGAGTTTAAAGTTATGCAAAATATTCGACAGTTTCATGGTCATGCCAGGTTCGTGAATTTCAGGTTATCAAATAAATAATTTAGAACTTCCCACTCGCTCCATCTTTTGGTCTTATTTTAGATTTCGGTTTGATTAAACCTATCTTCTCCATCTTCGTTATGGAAAATCTAGGATTTTCTACAAGTGGAGATTATTGCCATGAGTGGTTGTTAAGTAGAAAAATCAAGTAACCAAATAGATTCTGGTTCTAGCGAACTGCGTTTTCACATTTTCCTACCCACTGGAGTATCGGCAGTATTAGATGCTGATACTGATCTGCTTTTTTGGCTTAGTTCTAAAATACATAGAAAGCGAGTTTACAAACCTTAAATTTCTAACCTGTAATATCCTAACAGTTGGAAGATTCATTTATATGTTTATGCTTAGCTTCATTTTTTTAGATGTCTACAAATGATAGTAATACGATTTACAAATTGGAGCTTGCAGGCTGTCTTGGTAACACTGACTCATTCTATGTTGCGTCGATACTTTCCTTTCATGGAATTGGTGTGCCAATTTCCACTGTAAAGGTATGTACTCCAAGTCTTCGCAAATTTTCTGCATGTCTTTAAATCTTATTTTATCGTATATAGGGAAACCTTGTTCATTAGCACTCAAATTTTTTTATACATTTGAAACCTACTTCTAAATCTACATTCCTTAGTTTCCGTCTTACTTTCTTGTTTTTGAAACGTATTTTTTGATGCCAATCATTGTAATCCATTCTAACTCATTCGCATGCGTAGTTTGTTGATGTTTTTCATATTGTACTCTTAAGAAAACTAATGCCAACATACAAAACTCGCACTGCTAAACGTTAACTTAAACAAACAATTGTTGGTTTTGGGCACTTGAATCAACATTTCTCGAAATTGAAATAAGGAATTTGATAAACATTTACAAGATAGTTGCTTTTTATTTTAAATCACTTTGAGGGTCAGAGTAAGAATCAATTGTTACGCCAAAGTATCCAAGAGCAAACAATCTTGTGTCCTCCATTTTGCACCACCACCACCACTGCCTCTTCCTGTAGCACATTGCAATACAAGACCATTTATCTGGCCAAACCAAAGAGCTGGACAGCAAGAACAGCATTTTTTCCCGACATTTTTCAATCAACAATACGCAATAGTTTACCTTTTAGGTCAAATTGTAACAACGGCCCACAAAAAATTAAAAAGGCGTGGAAGACAAATCAGCTATTGCAAGCTCGTTGCTAAATGAGGCCCTTGCAGTGTTTTTGGGAAACATGTGAAAATTTGATCTTAATATTGCGAACAAGAAAATACGTTGGAAATAAACTGGGAGCACGGCTATGATTGGAGAATAAGGTAATTGGACCCTCTCTCCCCTGTGGGTGCCTCCTAAACTCAGCAGGAAATGAAGGCAGGTGTCTCGTCAAGCAGACTGAGGACACACAAAGTATCAACGATATTGAAGCCTAGAAGACTCAAGAATATTGGAAGGCCTCAAAGTGATCTGCAACAAGTCAGCTTGTGTACACTTTGTCCCAAATTGCAGTACACTGCAACATAGTACTGTATTTTCTCTAATGAGCGTGCGGGGTGCTCATTAAATATTCGCCATTTTTGGGGGGCGCTCATTGGAGGGGGGCACTCATTAAATTTTTCATATTTCATTCAGGTAGCTAGTCCAAATAGAGACATAATTTGTCAAATGTTTCTTTAGCTTATACAATATAAAAATAATTAAATGATTAAACTTTCTAAGTCCTCATCATCATTATCACTATTGACAGTAGTAAAATCAGGTGCCGCCTTATCAATGTCACAGTGTGTTGTATGATATTCAAATGGGTTGACATCTGGCTCAGACAGCATTTTCTGTTGCGATCCTAATACCTTAGCAGCGTTTTCACATGGTTGGCCTGGTTTGAAGGTAGTAGCGTGCAGAATAACAAAGATAGAGAAATGTTAAGGACATGGTGCACAGTTTGTTTTTTTCTCCGTTTTTGATATAATCCACATACTTTTCCATTACGATTTTGTCCTCCGAGCCTTCATTATGTGGATCCATACATTCTTTGGCAGGCTAATTCATAACCAATGTTATGTAGAACACAAAATCATAATTACCATGTCAGCTGCATATGATGCTCTAGGCAAAGCTGTTCAAATTAATTCCAAGTAATGTCCTCCTTTAAAAGTCCGAATGCTGACTCAATCGATACTCTTGCTTTCAATAAAGCTAAATTAAAAATGCATAGGTTCGAATAAGATGCACCGCCGACGTGCAAAGGTTTCATAAACTTCAATGTTTTTAGGGGAAAAACTGCCGTTTGCGTATATTTTCCATTATTTCCTGCCAGATAAAGACAAGTATTATGCAGACTGCACTAGTCGCGTACAGAGCCGGTAAAACCTTCAGATCAATGAGGAACTTCAACTTATTATGTCATCTCCTTCTCATTATCGGAGACTACATTTTCTTGATTTCAACTAGATTTCATGACAATTTGCATGTGTGCCCCATCAACCGCTCCAAATACATCGAAAAACGTACACAAATTTTAACTGTTTCCACTGATTTTATACATATTTTATACATTTTTCTTGCGCAACTATCTGAACTGGTCTATACGACCCCTGTTTGCCAGCCACCATACTGCACAAGGAATATTTTCCTCATATTCCACTATTTCTTCCCGGTCCATCCTAAAATAAACCGAAAAACTGAGCTTTTTAATTTTGGAAGGCATTTTCAAAAGACCGAATCGCCGCCCATTGTATCTCTAAATAATTATCATCGCAATTGGTTAAGCAAAAGATATCATTTTCTGCAGAGTGCGCTGTCAATTCTCTTCTAACATGTCAAGACTGGTAAATAAAGGCATGAAGTATCCTTAATCTATTTGTTTTGCCTGGTTTCGTGTAATTTATACCGTATTGGAAACAAATCAATGAATGGCGAAAGGCAAAAACCAACACAAATTTTGGCCGATTTCCGTCGAATGACTGTAGAAAATCAAGAATTCCTCAACTTCATTAGTTATATCAATCAATTTGAACAGAGAGATTCATTCTGGCACACTTCGTGTATTTGTTACAAAATGATTATGGAACGTAAAGTTGCATTTTTCTTTTGAAATTTTCCACCTTCGTACCTCCTGATATCTTTCACTGCATATCGTGATTACAGCTTCACTCTGGCACAAGTTTTATTCTTGAAGAGCAACTTACCCCAACTAGGAAATTAATAATCTTAACGTAGTTTTACCTGCTGATATCAAATATATTATTCATTTTTGTCGTTGTTTGACGAGTTTTATACAAAATTGAATTGAAAATGCCAAATTCAATGTTTTTTTTACACACAACTGTGCGCGGAGGATTGAATCTGCCCAGGAGCTGTCACGTAAAAACCAGAAGAGAAGAAATCGATCACACAAGCCTATTGTGTTTTCGTTTATTATTGCGGGGTTCTACTCTGGGTGGATTCACGAGGGTACTGTGGAACAATGTAGAAAAAAAGTAAAATATACTTCCACCGTGTTCCCTTCCTCGGGGCCATAACCATCCAAATCATCTCCTCGGCCTCAGATTGAGCAGAAGATATTCTCATCTTCTCTGGCTCCATATAATACTCTATAATAAAATCTTTCATTCGACTGAAGACAGATGTTGATGTCTTATCTTTCTTGACAATAAGAACAATTGGTATTTCGAGGCCACCTTTAGGAATTGGTGACCTTCTATGCTTGTTGTGTCGTACAAGAGCTTCTAAAGCGCCTCCATAATTCAAGAAAAAGTGGCAAATGCGACTTATTTCTCTTGGTATATGCCCCACAACATCTGAGGCTGTGATTTTACCCCGTAACGAAGCACTTATTGAGATCACGAATGGATCATGCACGTTTCCATACTCTCGCTCCATTTTCAACTTTTCCTGAATCGTTGGTTTCCAAGATGCGCGATATACATAAAAGCCACGAGAAGCATAGTTGATTTGAAACCTTATCAAGCTCTCAGAATCGACACCACCTGCATTGTCGTTCGTTTTCGAAGATGCTTCGCGTGACCCTTTGCAAGGATGATATATCGCTACTTGTCCTATATGCCCTAAGGCATACTCCCTTCTTCAACTGGCACATGGCAATCCAAACTACGATTGCAAATGAATTCTAGGCAAGTTATACATCTATAATTTGTTTCTTCTTTACAAACAAAGCAAACGCTCATTTTCTTAGCTGAAATTATGTGGATTCTATGGATGTGTCTGATGTACCACTGTACTTGCATAAGATGTTAACAGAAAATTTTTGGATGCTGTGCTGAATGGCTGGACCTCTAGATCGATGTTGTTAAATGCTTATTATCACATTTTTTTCATTTATAAATCAATCATGCACCCACTGTTATCGATTGCCTATCCCCAGACGTTGGAGTATAGATGCTTCTCCTAACCTAATAGATCCTTTCAGCAGACGATCGACGGCCCATTGTGAAATTGTGTCCATCAGCGTTTTTGAGTAATAACTTTGTAGCTACCTCCAGTGTAGTGGTGGCCAAGGATTGATTGTGTTGCAGTAGAGAAAAGGACTTACCCAATATGTCATTGCATAATATTTCAAACCTTCGAATGGTATTAGAGCTGTCAATTCTGTTCCAGTGGCAGCGACCATAGCAAATCTGACAACCGCTGAACAACAAGAGGTAGAAAGCGCGATAAGAAATTTAGAGGAAAAACATACCAGTGCCGCCAGTAGCAGTAAGAAAATGTATAAGTAAGAAAAATATGACGAACGTTTGCTCTGTGAAGTTGCCAAATTTGCACTAAATGGAGGCAACAAGTCTGCAGCAAGAAAGTATGGAATTCCTCTCACAATTGCAGGTGGATTTATCAAATAGTACAAGTAAAAGACAACGGCCGCTGATGCCAATGTTGATATATCTCAGCTGCCACAAAAGAAACAGGGAAGAAAAACTGCTTGAAGAAATTGATGCAAAAGTGATGGAAATGGCACATAGCATGCGCCTCAGCAGTCCAGTTGTAATAACAATGTGCTTATCACCATTGCAATAGGTCTTCTGTTTGCTAGCGATCGCAATCTCCTCGCTGAGTATGGAGGCTCCACAAAGTTGGGTTGCAAGTGGTGTACATCGGTGTTTAAACGAATGAAATGGGTGAATAGAAAATGTACAACTTCGAAGCCAGATAAGTTGAATTCTCCTTTTATAAAGACATTTCTGAGGCTGTTCAAGCAGATAACATACCACCGGAGCTTATCATTAACATTGATCAGACTTCTTTGCCGTTTGTTTTGGTCAGCAAATACACATTGAACAAAAAGGGTGAGAGTAGCGTACCAATTCACGGCACCAGCGATTATCAGCAAATAGCAGGCACGTTTTCAATAACTTTAAGTGGGAACTTTTTACCGATACAATTGATCTAGAAAAGGAAACAGATAGCTGCCATCCAAATTACAATTTAAAAAAAGTTTCAATTTAACTCATGCAAAAAACCATTGGGCAAACGAACGTTGATATGCTAAACAAGATTCTCCTGCCTTACGTCAACAACACCCGCGAGGAACTGGGCTTGGATGAAGATTTTCCGTTGCTATTAATAAGCGATGTTTTTATAGGACAATGAACAGATCCTGTAAAATCAATTGTTAGCCAGTCACGGGTTAAAATGGTTCCAGTTCCAAATAATTGGACATCCTACTTTCAACCTTTGGACGTATCTGTCAACAAGCCCTGCAAAGATTTCTTAAGAAATGAAGCGCAAACTTTGTATTCAGGGCAAATAGTTGAACAAACGAAGGCGTGTAAATTACCCCACGAAATCAAAGTTGGAACACAGTTATCTGTCATCAAGCCATTGACCAAATTATATGACTACATACGATGAAAACCAAACATTGTTTGTAATGGTTGGCGTAAATCGAATATCACTGAGTATATAAACATGAAAATTGAAGTTGACCCCTTCAAAGATATCTAAAGCAAGCTGTAAATTATGTTCTTTTGGGTTTTTATGTATATTTATGTAGCTTTTCTCTGACGCATACAATACCTGTGTTCTTTTGAAATTTCAGTTCAAAACTGCAGTCTCCCCTATACTGCATATAGTCAAACATGGTGACCTGATTTCTCAGAGGCCGCAGTGTAGTTCCATGTGGCATGGAAGTTATTATAATCGGGCTTTGCAATTCCATTGCTTGGAAACTGATTATGCGAAAACTAAAGAAAGTGAAACTTCTGCACAAGAGGGGCGAAAATTAAAGGGAGCCAAAGTTGAAGGCAGGCATAATTTGAAAGGACTAAGGTACTAACTTACATCTTGTTGTTGTATTCATGTGTTTCTCTGCAGATTTTGTGGCAACCACGAAAAGTCTTGGCTCTTCTTGTTTCGTTACTATGTCTTTCTTATTTTACTGTAATCACCTTCAAATCTGTCTTATGAGACTAAGTCATACGAACAAATCTCCAAGAACGTCAAGTGTTGTTGTTGTCTCGGGAGGCTTTCAAACCCAAATGCAGTTATCGCTCGCAGATATCCTTTAAAAAATTTCTTTCGCAGTTAACTGGCTTCTGTATCTGCTTTTATAGGTCTAGGACTTTGAGGCCTTATCTGTATTCAATTGTCCTTTTTCTTCCCTGGAAAATTTTCACACTCTTTCTTTTTCTCCATATTTTCACCTTTTCGGTAACTTTCTATTATCATTTACTCTTTTACCAACTACTCACAGCATGCAAACATGCCATTGTGAATATTTTCTTTTTTTCAAATTTGTTGTAAGCTAGAACGTTCTTGCTCAACTGTTCAGTTTCCCCCAAAGGTTCTCAATCAAGGCTGGGATCTGCTCATTTTTTCTTTGCGAATTGCCTTATATTGTTTCCTTGGGTTGTCTTGCAACTCCTTGCGTTTGGAATAACAGCGCTAGATTTATCCTTTGCGACTGGTATAGTGTTGCTGGTATTGTATTGAACATAACCTAATTTTTGAAAATGAATTGATTATGAATGCAAAAAAGGAAATCAGAGGCGAAGATTTTCGAATTATCAATGAAACTGACTCAACATCAAAGTTGGTGAAACCTGAAAAAAAAAGTACTAAAAGCTACAAATACCTCTGAGTAACATTGAATCCCTCCCTGAATCTCGAATCTCTCTCTTATTGAACAGCTGCAGCGAGAGAAAATCTGCTGTCTCGTATTCGAAGTGCTATCAACCCAGCAACTGCAGATATTATCTAAAGAGCTTTGATAATGCCTGTTTTCGGGTATTGCGGATCAATTGTTCTAAGCTTATCAAATTCAAGAAATAATCAGATACAAATAATCGAACAGCGTAGTAGGAATCTCCTAAAATCAAAACTAACCCAGGCAATGACTTACGGATTCCTTCCATTGAGAGATCAATTAAGAAAAAAGTGTGCACTTTTGTATTTGATTGCCTCCAAAACAACTCGTGTGACCCATTCACTATTTATTTTGAGGGAAAGAAACTTGGTAAAAATACAAAAGATTGCAATTTTCTATCCCAACGATGAAAACGAAATTGGTGGTAAAAGTTGTTCTGCGACTACTGAACATTTTTGCAACAAAAGTCCAATTCCAAAAAATATTGAAATCGATTGTAGATATGGATTATTGCAGGGCCCATGAGGCAAAAAAATTCTGATTTTGTTAAATGATAGCTAGTGAAGAGTTTGAAGCCTTGGTTTAGTTTCTTTTTTATAAAATTTTGCATCTGCTGCCTACTATGGGAGCTAAAAGTTGACTTTCAACGAGAAAATACGAGCAGTTTTTTCTCGTTAAAAAGTATTGCACGACGTCAAGTGGTACTATTGTTAAGTCAGGCGGGGCTATTGTTACGTTTTCTGTGTACACTTGGTGCAGCTCGGTACCGCCTATTTCTGTTCGGCCAGCTTGAGTTGACTTGACTTCGCTGGAGTTAAAAACACTTCTAACTTAATTACTCAAGCAATGCTCTTATTTGTAGCAGCCACATTGGCGTAGCCAGAGTTTTATCTTGGGGTGAGGGGGGGGCAAAATGGCAAGCGAAGCGATCCAGGTATTGAGGACGTAGCTAAGAGCGTCAGAAAATGCCCCTTTTTGAAAAACCACTCTAAAATAAAAACGAGAAAGGTCCTAATGTTTGACTATTTGGTTACATAGTTACGACAAGCACAAGAAAAAGTTTACGTTTAAGCTTTGAGGACCTGTTTATGGCGAGTTGTAATCTTTTCAAGGCTTGATATATAAAGCCACTTTTATTTGAAATGTGAAGGGAAATCGAATACGAGTGACACGAAGAGGAAATATTCTTTAACAAGTTCAATCAATACTATCAAACGTATGTGTAGATAGATTAGCTGGTATCTCCGTTTCTGATATTTTTCTGACAAGCCCGGCAAAGCAAGCACACAGCACGAACAGATACGCATGAAAAACTGAAAAAACTAAGATTTCTTTCCTCGTTTTCACTAGGTTTGATTTCGAAGAGAGGTAGGTACCCATGAGAGCGATAATTTCACTCAAAAAAACAATGCAACGGCTATCAAATTGGACGGGTTTGGATGTGTCAAAATATTCTTTGTCAACGAGAAAAGTAAGAAAGGCGTGACCCTTTAACAATAATGATAGATGTAGTCCACTATCAAAATTGCACATTAGGGATGCTACGTAATTCCATATCTGAGTATGAGACTTGGACAAACGAACTCTGCCACCAATGGTGAACACAAGCCAACTGCAATCAAATGAAATTTGAATGTAACTAAACCACAGTTTTTTGCAAATCCTGTAATATGTCTTCATCTTTTTTTCCTTTGTCTATAAAACTTGGAGCTCCAACTCTTCCAATTGATTGATCAGCAATCTTTAAAATTTTCCACAACGCAAAGCCACGGCCCCAACCAAACGGTTATTTTTACCGATAATTTGTGCTATATGCGTTACGTCAAACCGAAGACCTTCCGAAAACTTGTATAAATTCGGGAAATATTCCAATTCAATTACCAATATACAAAATATTATGTAATCGAGGAAACACATTTCAATAGACAAGAACTTATCGGTAGCTCTATTTTCATACGCAATGTTTCATCAAACACTCGGTTCAAACACCGAGTAGGCCAGCCTGTCTTAAGATACTAGCGAGTTTACGATTGACGACGCAGGACGCAGGACGTAAGAAATTTTTATTAATGCGCATGCACGCGGGGATATCACCTTTTCTAGCCACGTCGTCTTCATCTCGTTGAGCACGCAGCTTTCAAGGTTTTCACGTCCTCATCACAACGCAGGTAAGAATATTGAATTAAAATACTGCGGATTCAATACCACTTCAAGAAACTGTAATTTATGGGAAAAATACATTCCATTTCTTTATTTAAAATTCACACGAAAAAAATACGGTGATTTTTCTATTTATTTAAGATTTTTCAGTTCAAGCATCATGGTCTATATCACTTCCTCAATCGCAGAGTCAGAAAGTCAAATGCAATCCAACGTGTGTAGTGTTCAAAAAGACACTTTTTAGAGTTTGGATAATGGAAAATAAAATTGTGATCTAAAATTTGATAAATAATTAATTACACTCTTTCTGTTACATTATATTGGTGTTTTACATAGATGACGAATTATAAAAAAAACAGTATTCACAGACATCCTTCATTTAAAATTCCTATCTATGTAAATATTTGAAATCTCTTTTTAATTTTATTCTTGGCCAGATCGAAAATGGTATGGACAAATGACCATGATGTTCTGCTATGCAGAGAAATTTTGGCAGAGCAGTCCTTTCAGTTTAGGACAGCAAGCAGGGAAAAGGGGCACTGTTGGATGAAAATTGCCAAAAGCCTCACCAGTGTTTTCTGTTGACCAAAGAGGTGTCAGGGATAGATTTGCAAAACTTGAAAAAAAAATTAGGAAAAGAAGAGCAGCAGAGGAGAGAAGCAGTGGAATTTCTCCAGAGTAAACTGAGCTGGATAAAGCTGTGGAAAGTATTTTGGAGATGAGTGAGAGTGCACAAGAGGGTTTAATGAGAGGAGAAGAGAGTAGAAGATTGAATGTGGAGAAAGAGAAGGAGACTGCAGAGAATGTAAGGAAGAGATCGATGGAGAGGTTAGCCGAGACAAGAGAAAGAGAATCACCAGACAGCCTAACAAAGAGAAAGAGATTGAGTGGAGGGAGAGAGACTATGGAGTATTTGAAGGAGAAACATCAGAAAGAAAATGACATGAAAAGAGATGAGTTAGAGTTGAAAAGAAGAGAGTTAGAAATGAGAGAGGAGAATATGCAGAGAGAGTATGACTTGAAGAAAAGAGAGATAGAATTGAAAGAGAAAAAGCAAGCAACCCAAGAAGAGAATGATAATAATATGTTTAAGTTTTTGTATGACCAGCAGCAGCAGCAACATCAACAACAACAGCAAATTCAACCCATCATTGTTGAGATGCAGCAGCAACAAAAATATTAAATTGATTTATTAAATTCTATAAATGAAAAGAAAAATTAACCATAACTGCTTGTTTCTTTTTAGAGCTATTTTGACTTGATGTCATGGATTAATCTATTTAGTATACATGTTTGACATTGGGTATGCTTGTTGGTACATTTGGTAGCTTTGAAAAGAGCTGTTTAGAGTCTTTGTCATCCTAAATAAAGTATTCATTTAGGGCAGGTGGTTGGACATCAAAAAACCTTGATGTATTGTTACCATGCAGGCAAGTTAGAGCATTTCGTAGAAGTGCACAAACAATGTAAATTTTGCCAACAGAGCTAAGGCCAATCTTGAGGTCTTTTTTGAAGTCAGTGAATTTAAAGTAGTTCACTATATCGCCAAAGACCCACTCTACAGACACTCTGACCCTGCTCATCGATTCATTGGAAGCTTGTTGTTCTTCTGTTAGAGCAGCTCTTCTTGCAAATGGACACTGGAGATGGAGTCTGTGAGGGTAGGCCGGATCACCATTGATACATAATGCCTGGCCATCAGGGGCAAAGGAATGATGCGCAAGATTTTGCAACAGACCAGACATTGCTAGCATTCCACTGTCATGCCTTCTACCTTCAACAGGGCCATACAAATTTGCAACCAGACCATTGGGCGCAGTAACTGATTGAAATTTGATGGCATGCACTCTTTTATGGCCATTATACATAGCTCTTTGATTTCTGCCTGGTCTGCATATTGGCCTGACTGTACCATCAATGAAGCCCCAGCAATTGTCAAGTGCAGCTCCCTTAGCATGAATTGCATCAGCATATATTTTGAGATTTTCTGGTGATATCCAGGGCTGATCCAGATTTAAAAGAAGGTTAGAAAATCTTTCATAAATATGGTCTGTAACCAAGTTTGATATCATACACAGAAGAGGTACAGACCTACCAAACCTTGACACAAGATCAACATATCTGCAAGGATATGCAAAGCGCTTAAGACAAATGCACAGAGCCTCAACAGTCCACAACCATGCCATCGTTGCAAGTAAATACTTCTGGTAGCTGCAGAACATTTACCAGCTCGTATATCTCTTGCTTATCAAATCTAAATTCATCCAGGCACTCGTTTTCTTCCATTGCCTCCAAATCCAGTCTTTCATATTGCCAGTAAGACTGAGCAAGGTGCAAGTCTCGCCTGGGGGCATTAAATTCTTGAAGAAGCAGAAGTTCTTCATCGTCTAAATCATTATCATCGTGCATGTGAAGCATAAGTTCAAAATTACTCTCCATTTTAAAATGAAACTATGGAGGTAGAACGAATAAATTTGGCGCCAAAGCTGCGTTCTGGAATCTGATTCGTACAACTATTCGCAGACAACTTGCAACGTGACGCGAATGCGCTAGAACCCAGACCTCCATACATTGCCGTCTTGAGTTGCGTCGTGGATCGTAAACTCTGTACTGCCTGTCCAACGACGCCTCTATGCCACAAGAGCTTTCACAAGCCTCTTGAGCTGTACGGTTATCTTACACGTCCATAGTTCAAAACTTCTCCCTTCTTCTCCTTTGTTCCTAAAATACAAACGTGTGTAGCCCTATCTATACAAAAATTAGTAACAAAATATATCCGTAATCACAATACTAACAGGAAACAATACAAATATTAATTAACATACAGTCTGACAAGTGTAAGGCAACTGCTAACATCCTAAACATGCCGAAACAGCGTAAGTGTCTAGGTGGAATATATATGTGAAAGTAACACTTAGATATTAGCGGATTAACAGGAATAAAAGCATTCGACATAACAACAAAATAAGGAAATTAGAATTAAGGCCTAGGTTATACGACGCTCTTCTCATGCGCCGAACCTAATTCAATTAGGAGCGACTGAAGAGCGACTCTGG
>JAACYV020215089.1:9860-21735 GCA_009936425.2 Chrysaora fuscescens | reverse complement strand
TTTTGCCCAACGTGATTGGTTAGAATCTGGAGGTGTGTTTTTCGCGTTAGCCAATCAAAGATTTGGAGCTTATGCTATAGAGATTAGCGTTGCTGTTAAATTTAATTCATTAATGTTACGCTGTAGTTTTTGCGTTGTAGTTTTTCCTCATTGTTGTATTGCATAGTATTTTAATTTTATATTCTGATCTTTAAAAAAAAATCATTTGTTTTGGTCTATTTCTACTTTCTTTCCAACGAGTTCATGCTCGTGCTTGAAAAGTCGTGTTTTATTACTCCTTGTATTTTATTTATTGGTACAAAGAGTTGTTTAGATTAATTAATCGTTTATATAAATACATTAATATATTAAATTTATAATTACACCTGAATTTTGCAACCTGCAAAATTTAACAACATGCAAAATTTGGGATGAAAATTAATGCATGTAATTTTGGGGCACACCGTAGGTTTTCTCAAAATGGCCTAAACAGCCTTGGGATAAACGGTTATGCCCAGATATAATTCTGCTCAAGATGTATGTAAGAAACAAGCCTGTGCGATTCAGCAATGTCTAAGAGGTAGGCCTCTCTGACTTAATAACCTAATTTGTTCTTTTGTGGTAGGCTATTATTCAGCTAGCCTAAAATGTACCTAAATAGCGTACAGCACATTAAATATATGTCGTTTTACGAAGCCACACAGGATGCAGATTATTGTATGCTGCACTTTTTAGGCTAGCTCGACGATAGCTTATTTTGTTGGGCACTAAAATGAAATGTTTTGCTACCTCACTCCTTAACTGTAAACTCTAGGCCTATATTTTCACATAATTCTCAGTCAGGAAAATTGCATCCATCCTAGGGCAGATTCTAACAGCCGACTCTGGCTAGAGATCTCTGAAAAACAATAAAAACTGTCTTTAGAATAACTGTCTACCAAGATGCAAATTAAGAAATGCATTACTCCAATAATGACCCTGTTAATTTTTCATTTTTAATATATTTATGACTAGATTTTCGGTCTTCTGTGGCAGATGTACAGTTTGCTAACACTAGGCCTATTTTTTCACATTATATTTTAAAATTATATTTTTTAACTGAAAACTGACCATATTCAGAACCGCTAGGATCTGGATCAGATGATTTTGGTAATAAATTAAAAGATGGGAGGGTTGTTATATAAGTAGTTTTCAGGAAACTGCAGAGGTTCAATAAGGAGCTTAATATGAAGGGAAAAAGAAAAGAAAGTGCCAGTGTTCTGGCCAATCTTCTTTTATTTCTGAGCATTGTGTTATTCAATATTTCTGAGCATTATGTTATTCACAGTAAAGTAAAATATGCTCTATACTGTAGGTGCTTCACTTTTATTTCTGCCCATTATTTTGGTTGCCTTACCCTTGCACTGACTATTCCAAAGCTTAAAATTTAACATAACTAGTGGTCTACTAATTGAATGTTGATAACATTGCTAACATTAACATTCCATGGATTGAATGCAGCTAACCCCATATTTAGTTTTTGTTCTGTTTGTCTTTGTTATTATTTTGTCCGTTTTATCAATTTTTTCTTTGTTGTTGTTTTGTTTGTTTGTTGGTTTGTTTGTTCCTTGTCCTTTCGTCCTTTCATTTGTTTGCTTTTCAATGTAATCAAATCTACTGAAGTGCCATTCATAGAGGGAGCGTGATGACCCTGTGTCTTTTCCCTCTACGAATGGTACAATATTAATTAGTTGCCTAGCTTTAGGGTTCTATTTTCATATAAAAAAAATTCATTCCTGGAAGTCTACTAACCATATATATATTTAATTCAATTCAAGAACGAAAGTACAATGAAGAACTATGTCAAAATGTTATCCAAGAAATGAAGAAATGTTGTGAGAAGGACCTTGCAAGATATGATTTAAGATGTTCTGGCTTTTCAAAGCAGCAGAAGTAGTAACCATGGCTCAAATTTAATTTACTTGACAGACTTTCATCCATTTTGAATGTCCCTGTGTTAGGAAATTGATCATTGAGAAATTATTTGTCCAACAAAGTGTGACAGAACAGTTGATGCATGATAGAACACAAGATGGAAATTTGTTACTGGAAGGCATATCTTCATTAACCTTGATCAGTTTTCAATTGCACAATTCTTCATAGGATCAAATTTCTCAGTCATTTTGCAGTTTTGTTTTTATTCTATAACTTGTTTCAGGCTTTTATTGTAACCTAGACCAGATATACTTGATTCATATTCTTTCAACAAATACAGTATATATTTATGAGAATCTATCATGTGCAGTGCAAGTGCAACAGTAACAAAATCCAAAAACATTTTTATATTGAGTATTAATTTTGTCACATAAAATGTCTTAGCTTTGAAGTGGTTATGCATTCAAAATTGTCCATCTTCATTTTTTTTTAAATTTTGAATTTTTAATATTTTCCACTCAGTTTGTTATGATTTTTAAATTGTGGTCTTGGCTAAACGAAAAAAATCCTAACGGTCTTTAAATCTTACCACAGTTCTACCTTATTCCGGTGTATCAGGCAGAAATTATGAATCACATCGAGGATGTCTCGCTGTCTTTCGGGCGAGAGAGGCTTCATACATCGCGTGGAGTGTACTGTACATCTTTTTAAGTCAGTAGGCCTATCTTTATATCACTTCTTTGTTCGTAACCTTTTGTTATTCGCGTGGAGAACATCACTCTAATGGTAATTACAATAGGTTATACATTTTTAAAGAGAAACTCGTGTTTTTACAATTCAATTTTTAACTTTCATCATTGATCTGAGAGTTATAAGTTTTTCTGCAATACGTTTTCTAGTTGCAGCTGTCACTTCGTAGAACCTTGATACATTTACGTTTTTAAACATGAACATTCTGATGATCACAAGATGCAGTAAAAGCAAGTGTTGCATTAAAAGCCTAACAAAAAAATTCTGCAAACTATTGTAGATCAAATAAAAGCAAACAACAATAAACTACTGGAAGTATGCGGACTCAAAACTCAACACCAGGACCATGGTACAAGAGCTACATTTCTGAAGATCGCTACACTAAGAATGAACAATTTTTTCAGCACAGAAATATTTAACGTAAAGGATGTAAACTCCGTACCAAAATTGAAGTCGAAATAAAAACATTATTTGGATATGCAAAGAAGTAATCCGCGAAATCACAGCACCCAGCCTTTAAAAATCACAAGAACCAGGCGGACGTCATCCAAATCTACTAAAATAGAAATTACATTGATTGTATACAAAAGCGGAGCATTGGTCTGACGGCTACCTCTAAAATGTAAAAAAGTCTTTTAAAATGAGACTAGGTTCAACAACCAGAAACCAAAACTCTTAGCTATCACTTGCTTGACAGCAAACTAGAACTGACACGAATTACCTTACACCTTAGTCAATCAAGATTCATTACATATAAGATTTTGCAATTTAACGAAGGTAACTCTGCACAAAAAAACAGTTTTGTCTCGCTCTTTCAGCGGCTAAATGCACCTGATTTGCCAGCTTTTATGATAAATTTCTTCACATTTTCGCCATCAACTTCCATAAATGATTCTGTTTGTGTCACAGCTGTAAGGTGGCCCAGCATAAAATTAAAACAAAATTCCTCCAGATCCTAAAAGAAAAACACAATTTATGATACTATATTAAGGATCGGTAAATATTTAGAAAATAACGCCTATATTCATAACTACAGCCCTGTAACCAAAATCAAATACATAAAAACAAAAAGTACAAGTATGCAATGCATAGGGTAACTGGCTATTCAGCTATTCAGTAGACTCTCTGTGCCTGCACTGTAAAAACTCACACCTTGCGTACATAGTAGATGTATGAATCAATGAATAAGTGAAATAGTCAATAAGTCGAAAAATATCAAAATCTTACTTGAGCACTGTACTGAATAGCTGCTTCCATAAAAGCTGAAGAATTTTCGACAGATATGCTCTGTTTTATTAGATTTTCGCATTTTTGCTTGAGATTCGCTTCACAGTAAATATGAGCTAAATCGAGCAATGCTGGCAAAAAAAATAATTAAGACTCTTGTTAGATTGGGGAGTATAAATATGGAGAATTTCTTTTAAACTATCAACAATATATAATCATTTAGTTCATACTATAACCTTTATTCTTTTCGGCAATGAATTGTGATATTAATTTAGAAGTATATCAAATGTAATTTTGCCAGCGTTGAAAATGATATGGTCTGGTCCTAAGCGCCAAATAATTTGCTTGATTGGAATAATGAAAACAATTTAAATATTTTTATATAATCCCGTACACTTGTAACAGGACTGGACTAATCTTAATTATGCTGATTTATGTTCATTATAACTTCCGCTACGTAGATAGAAATTGTAATTTGCAATTTTGTAAATTCTAATGCGTGAGTTACTAATCCCAACACAATTTGCACGTTCGTTTTCTACGCTCTTTGCTACTCGAGGTCATAGACCATGAAATGTCCGTGAAGGATCGTCAGCCCCAGCATAAATGCTGCCAAATTCCTATGACTTACAGACACAATTCTTTATACATTTTACAATAAAGAGAAATTTGTTAAAAAACTTAATCAAGACACAGCTAGAAAACGAAATGTTACAAACGTCGTGCTTTTACAAACCAAAAGCATTGTCAGGGGCTATATGAACTTGGTCAGTATACAGATATTGCAGAAATGCTCGATAAACAACATATGAGAACTGCGATACTTCAATTTCACTAAAAAAAGAGAAGTCAAAATCAAAGCAAGAATTCGTGACTTCATGAGAATAGCTTGCGCAGCTCGGACATGCAATAGCTATTCAATTTTGTTTCAGATACATTCTTAATACGTTCGGCAGTTGCGTGAATAACTCTTGTAGTTGTGTCAACAAAATTTTGCATGCATTTCAACCAACATTGGCGAAATTTTAGAATATCAACGTTTTCATGCAGTGCAGCAGTTTTTTAGGGGAAAATGTGCAGAAAAATGGATTGTTTTCGCTTTTTCACAGCATTAACCTTGGGAGAGACGTCGGAACCTCTTTGCTACCCCCCCCCCCAAGATGTTTATAAAATTGAAAAGTTCCCTTTGATAATGGTATGTTTCAAGATTAGTTGCGTTATGTTTTCTGATGAAAGGTCAAGTTCGCTTTAAACCTCTTCTTCACAATGATCTGCAGAGATTCATTCAAAAACCATTCAAAAACGGCATCCCTAGTATAGGGGAAGCCCCCAAGTTCCTAAATTCCTAAGACAGGCACTTTTTCCAATCACATATTTTTCCAACATGTTTGCCTTTGAGTTTGCCAACAACTAAGATTTGAAGACAAGGATTTAAAGAAAATGCTTTTATTGCGGACATAAGAGAAGGTTACCTCTTATTGTGCTCTTCCCAGTGGGACTGCAGCATTGAACGAAAGTATTCACATCTGTAACGCAAAAAAATACCACCATATCTCACGATTACACAACTGCAGTTAATCAGTACATCTATCTTGAATAAAAAACTTCAAAACTTGCGTAATAGAATTCTAAAACTTGTGCAAATTCATGGATAAAATTCACGTTGAAAAAGACAACTTAAAAAAGGTTCAGGCAAGCGGATTCAGGGAAACGCAATTACTAAACAAAACTTTAGTTAATTAATGAATAGGAAATCAGTTAAATTGAATAATTATATATCTGTAGTCAGATTATAGAAAAGCTTACCTTTACAGTTTCGAAGTATCATAATTTAAACACTTTTAGATATAACTTAAACAAGAACTTAAAATAAAATGCCGATTTAAATAAAGGTGTCAAGTTTATCGAATGACTCTAAATTATAAAAATCATACATATCAGAAGATACTCTCCTACTGCAAAATCAACAGAAAAATTAACAAGACAGAAACCAAAAGTGCAATTGTAAAGAAGTTTCTTCTTATCTATTTCCAAAACGAGAAACGTCTCGAGTCTTGGAAGATTTTGAGCTCACTTGCCTTATCTTGAGTATCGCCCTGTGAGCATGTATCGGTCGACCCTCCACGATAAAAGTCAAGTCCCCGCTGTCCTGGAAGGAAATCACTTTCAACATTTTAACACACCAATGTACACCAAAGAAACACGTGATATTATTTGCGCATCGGCAATTAAGGAGACTTTAAGAGCCAAAAATAATTCATAGCTATCGCACAGTAATGATATGCAGTACCGTATTGGTTGTTTAAAGTATATTTATTTATTCCAAGACCCGACGCTGCGTCTTGGGGTTTGGATATTTTATTGCACGAGAAATCAGGGAAGCAGAAGCAAGTAATTGGTACTACTGCATATAAAAGCCGCACATCTGTCTTTAAATTCACAAAGCCAACAAAAAAAGGAGGAATTTAAACCAGCATTTTACTGGCAGCATGGTTTTATCAAAAAAAGATTCATGGAAGGATGTAGGTGATTACAATGCGATATATCAATTGATTTGAAATAGGTAAAGATAGCTATATTTACTTCATCATCAAACGAAGTTTTGATTGCTTCGGTTATCGTGTTCCGACCTAAGTGACAGTCTGAGGCAAAATACAAAATAAATAAATTTAAGAAACACAATCAAAACTTATGTCACCTGCCAACTTACTAAATGGAATTTAACTATCTAAAAAGTAGCTCAAAAAACCAATTTTTCAAAACAAAAATTTTAGGTTATAAACAAGTCGGTACTATGCGGAGTACGGATGCGGAGCTGTAAATTTGTCTGTAACTTCATTTATTACTTGTATTTTGGACACGTTTTATACATGTAGCTAGTTATAAAAAAGACGTTTTTATTTAATTAATGTAACAAAATATTCTAAAAATTGATGCTGTCAAAGTTATCTGTTAAATTCGCATTACAGGCTTTCTATCCTTCAATGAACCCAACAACCATACAAAAAACGAATCTTCAGGGTTGAATTTACGCAACCCTTTGCTTGTTTATTTCATTTTGGCAATAGCTAAGCCAGCTTAAATTTTTATCCAAAATATGGATATTTTGTCCAAAATTAAGAAATGACCTAATGATAATTATATTCCAAAATTAAGAAAATCTTACTTAGGGAATTAGCTCAATGATTTAACGTGATGTTATTCTGATATTATTGAACAACCTAATAAAATATCACAAAGAGAATTGGCTGTTATCATAAGCAGGATGCAAGACGTAGATACAGTAGCAATAGCATTGCTGCAATGCTGCATATTTACCTAGTCTGACAGGTCTAAACATAATCTGTGGCATTCCAAAACAAGCAAAGACTTGATCAAGACTTGATACAGCTACATTCCGTGGAGACAAAAGAGTCAGTCCATGACATTGTCCCCACATAAATACCTGGGTATAGAATTAAAGATAAATTAAACATAAAAAACTAGTCTTATATAGCCCCCTGAAATAAAATTCGAACTGATAAAGGTAAAACAGTACAGTTTAAAGAGATCAAATGCAGGGCTTTTAGTGAAGGGCGCGCGATAGCGCGGGAGCGCGCAGGCAAGCGCCCATGGTTTCATTCGCGAGCAATTCATCGGGCGTCCAGTCAGAACAAAGACAGACAGTGATATTGGGGAAATCGAAGATATTTGCCTTATTAAAGCGAAAGTTGAACTTGAGTAGACAACGCGAGTTATTACGCGAGTCAAAAAAGAGTTATAACTTATACTTATAGAATCATTTTGCCTATCTAAGAACCATATAGATTAGGACACAAAAAGCAACAACAAAGCTTTGAAGAGATATTTAGCGACAAATCTTTACTACCAAGAATCATTGAATCATAAAAATGTCTAAATCCACCTACTTTTCCTGTCATTGTAATCGCAGCTGAAATGTGATTATAATGGTGTGCCGCAATATCTGACCATCTACAAATAGATAAGGACATACATTATAGTAAATGCCACATTAATTGCAAAAAATATGTGTAGAAGTATAGGAAAACTTTCTGTGAAGGTTTTGAGTATTCATCCTTTTGTCCAACCCCTAAGTATTGCATCTAATATTGATACTTGTATCAATTACCTTTCTTCCACTGTGGGGACAACAATAGGCACGGATGCATTCATTGTTGTTCCAACACCAATTTGACCATATGAATTTGCACCCCAACTATATAATTCCCCAGTGTCTGAAAGAGCCAAAACATGAGCCATGCCGCACATCACCTAATTAGAAAACGAGAAACAGATGATCAATATACAAGACTCCCCAACAGATGTTATTACCAATGAAAAGGAAGGTTAATGGTTTGATTGCACAACAATTATCAAAGAAACATTGATTCAAAATGTAAAATGCTTACCTAAGACAGCGTAAGGGTACTCTACTTTAAGAGGACAAAAAATCAAAAACATATTAGGTGGCTAGTACAAGGAAAAACCTGACAACAGTATATCACCAAACAAAGCCCAGCTCAACCAATCAACAATAAAACAAATTTAACAAAACAAAAGCCTTGCGATTTAACACATACTGAAATGTTTAAGTAACACCCCCTCCCCCCTCTTAATATGCAAGATAATAAATACCTTTGATATAATCTTGGCTCCACCTACTGAAATTCTGCATGGTGTTTGTTGGTTTGTAGTATTTCGTATTCCAAGTTGGCCATTTCCATTATAGCCCCATGAAAAAAGCTATTCAGATGATACCACATTTCATCAACAGTTTATAACAATAGTACAACCTTAATTGATCATTGTCACCTACACTTAAGCCATCAAATGGGAAAATGATCTGGTAAACCACAGCAAGTTCAGGCAACAAAATGCAACAGCTTGACAACTTGGGCCCATGACCATGTTTAACAGCAAATTGTTTGTGATAATTCAGGATTAAAAATCATTAGGCAGATTGAAGTTGTAAAATCTTAATTCTCAAGCTTTCCACAGGGCATAATTAGGCATTTCATTTCTGAGCTTTTCTGCCAAAAGTTCATTGGGTATGCCCTCCTAGCAACTCACAATATTCTGAATTCCTATTAGAAAATCTGTTCCAGCCAATTGAATCAGTGCAGCATTATCAATTCTTATTGGTGCTTCAGTGAGAAACATGATTAACCAGAGAAGCACCAAAAAATGAACATTTAATCATACTTTTGTAGCCAGATAGATAATTAACACTAAACCAAAAATTGTAATTCACAGATCTCTGTGGAATACCTAAAGTGATTTGGACGTTGTCCAAAGTTCACCTTTGAGAGCAGCAATTTGTGTGCAGCCAGACAAAAATTAAGCATATTCAAACTTCTCAGGGTCCCTTGTTTGCCACAGTGATTTAGATTATCTATTAATGTTTTTATGGCATTTCACATGTGACAATTTTGATTGAACTCCCAGCTGTTTTTAATTCGAAATTACAAAATTTAACTAAAAAAATGCAGATAACACAAATAGCCAACACAAACCTCTCCATCAACTGTTAAAGCAACAGTAAATGACTGACCACATGAAATTGAGCAAACTTGTTTATTATCTAGAATAAAAGTTTAAACAAAACATTATAGGCTATAAGCAAATTAATATATGTTAATTTTGTATGAATGCAGTTGTTTTGAGGAAGGAAACCACATAGCAAAATGCACAAAGGAGAATACTGCATCACTCAAACAAATGATTCTAGACACTAACGTTGGAACCATTGACCATTTCATAAAAATCCAAGTATATAAAATAAAATTTATCCTATTGGGGTGGAGCCAGTAGTCAGCATATAGGCATACTTACTTAGTAATCCTTCAACTTTTATTGGAACTGCCTGGTTGTTGGTGCCTCCAATTCCAAGCTGCCCACAATTGTTAGATCCCCAGCCATACACCTAGCATTAAAAGGAAATGATATCAATTATCTAGTACAAAATAGGTATATATCATATATATATAATTTGAATTTTTAAAATGCTGACTGCTGCTGTATAGTGGATAAATCTAGATCTTACCAGACTTTATCAAATAATTGTTATATACACACCTCACCATTGGAGGTTAAAGCTACTGAGTGGTATGAACCACATGCAACATGTTCTATTCTCTTCTTCCCAATATTAGATGTTATAAGAGATGGGGTTGTCTTGTCGGGATCTGTATGACCAAGCTGGCCATATCCGCAATGGCCCCAGCTGTAAATCTCACCAGAATCTGTAAGAAACAGTTACTGCTTTCAATTATTAGTGAATATAGTGCACTGGAATAACTAACATAGCAAAAGTCACACAAAGGTTAGCAATACCTAGAAACATACATAAATGATACACTAAAGCAAAAATACCAACAAAGTCTCCCCACTATAACCTTAAAAGTTTACACCAGGGGGACAAGGGATTGGCTAAATAGGTACTGTCTGATTTCAAATTTCTTTTTTTACTAGGCTGCAAGTAAAAATCATACCAGTGACAGCAAGCACATGTGGTCCACTTCCAAATGCAATTTGAACGATTTTCTGATGGCATAAAACCTCTACTTTACGTGGTTCCATTGTGCTACAGCTATTTCCTATGCCAAGACAGCCGTTGCCATTGAACCCAAGAGCATAAACATCTCCTGAGGTTAGTGTCACCAAAGCCTCATTTCCAGCTCCTCCAAAGACAAATGCTTGGACGATTTTATCTGCCATATCAGTTGGAAGGAAACTAAGCATTGGCCAAGACCTTGATGTTGCCATTACTCTGCAAATTCAATATTGTCCATTAGCAAATCTGAAACTAAGCATCAGAAAAATCCGACATGATTTTTTCAAATTTTCTTGAAGACATGAATAATCCAAATAGTTGAAACAAAGTCTCTGGAGGATCTTTAACATGATAGATCTTATAAATTACAGAAGGATCTTGAGTGAAGCCTGAATGCAAATAAAAAACTAAACAGAAAGACATACTGAATATTTGGTAAAATGTTGTTGCTCTTGGCTTACAACTTGGAAGCATAGTCACCCCAAGGTATTATCTACTCTTCTGTCTGCATGCCATAGCAGCAAAGATTTTGTAATAATACTTTTTAGGGTGCTGTGGCCCTCAATAATTGTGAATGTAATTGTTTAAACAAGAGACAAGTTGTTCAATCTTGTAATCTTGTATCTACACCAAAACTTGAGAAAAATCTTAAATAAATAAATACTTTTTAATTCCTTGCAATCAGATGTTGCTTCTGACAATAACACTGGAGTGCTGGTGTGGGTAACCTCTCATACGAGCTGGTGGTGATTTGCAGTTGGCTAATACATCTTTGCAAGGTATGGTTTGACTGGTTTGATGAGCTAGATATAAGCTGAGCAGCTAGTCTTTCCTCTTGATGTTATCATACCATGTCGTGTGATTCCATTTCCCTTTACCTACCTAGAACTACTGAGA
The DNA here is from genome assembly GCA_009936425.2 of Chrysaora fuscescens. Taxonomy (NCBI): domain Eukaryota; kingdom Metazoa; phylum Cnidaria; class Scyphozoa; order Semaeostomeae; family Pelagiidae; genus Chrysaora; species Chrysaora fuscescens. Next base: position 10,415 of record JAACYV020215089.1, on the reverse strand, counting down.
ATAGAGGTGGAACAGTACATAATTAATCACAACTTCTCAAAGCTAAGGTGTTGGAGCTAGGTCTGACTGCAGTACGTGACCAGGTGTACTTTCCAACAAGATCTTATATGAAGCCAAGCCACTGAACTATACGCGGGTAATGTTGGCGCAGCTGCGCTAAATAGCCACACACACAAAGTAATAAGCAATGTTTTCTTAAGTCTAGGTGCGCAATAATACACTTTTCTTCAAATCTTGGGTTTTTGTACTTTTGGCGCCTTGGTCTAGGCGGAAAGTGCTAGATTGGAGGTATGAGTATGGCAGGGTTTAAAGGGCCTGGTTACATGAGGAGGGCTGGCCGAGATGGCTAGTCGAGATGGATGATTTTTGCCGAGATCTCGGTAGAAAGCATTGAGATTGCGATTACATGCAGACAGAGCCAGCCCTCTCCTACTCGCAAAAGGGAAATGTGTGATTTTCGTCATGTAATCGATTTGGCAGTCCCAGGGCTGAGAAAGGGGCTGCTTTCTCAAATCACAACTGCGCATGCCATACCACTCACGTAGGCCTTTCAAA
>JAACYV020215088.1:2207-39127 GCA_009936425.2 Chrysaora fuscescens | reverse complement strand
AAAGAAGTCCTGCAAAATATTTTATACATTTTTTGTATTTGTTGTATTAATTGTTTGGGGGTGTTCCTACTTTTTAATTCAATTGCTAGTAATAAGGGCTCCTGTATTGACTCAACTGATATTAGTTTACATAAGTTACAGAACAGAATTATTATATTACCTAGTGTGACTAATTTTACTGGAATTTTCAATCTTTGCCTTGTTTCTTGTGACAATCTCAGAAATCCATACTCCAAAGCATATTCCATGACATAATGATCTTTCACCTGTTTTTGAGCATAAACTGAAAAGATGGAAAGTTATATCACATAATTTATCCATTTAAAACTTGTAAATATTAACAACACATTTCATAATCTTTGTAAACAGACAACCATTTACACCAATAACACTAAAAATTGAGGAGGATGACTGTGTCCAAACATTTTGGTTGGCAGAAATCTAAAATATGCAAAGGATTTGATAGAAATTGGAAAAAATGTTTGAATTCTAATAATTGATACATTTTTAGATACAAAAAGGATACTGGTGTAAAAGAAAAATCTACCATAATTTCAAATTGAATTTAACTACTCACAACGTAGCAGCTGCTGCATACTCGGGAAGTCGGTAGAATAACCATGAAATTGTATATTTGAAGTTTTAATGCCCTCTGAATTTAAGCTATTGGTATTCTCATTTTGAGGGTAGCTATTTTCAATCCTTGTATTTACCCTTGGTGAATCTAATCTATGTTCTGTATAGTGAGAGTGATTTAAAACCATTTCTTCAAAAACTGGGCATTGGGCATTTTCTTCTTCATTTGTAATATTAGTGACCCATGAATAGTCATGTTTTGAAGCAAAGTATGGTGGAAGTTTCTTCATTGTAACATTGAAATGATTCTTCATTATTTGAACCTGCAATATACCATCTCTTGGCCATTTATCTTTTATTGGCTCCAAGCAGTCCATAGGAGTTTTTGAAAATGTGAAATGAATATAAGATAATGTAGTAAACAGAACCAAAGCCTGAAAATAAAATATATTGATATCAATTTAGCTTTGTTAATAGCCCTCTACCTTCAATTCGTTCTTCAATTCTTTTCTATTCAATTAGGCTCTCTGATGATCTTTCAAGTATTGATAATTTGCCATATTTAAGCTCTATGAATTGCTATTAATTTCAGTAGGGTAATTACAGATTTTGATAGATAATCTAAGTCAGTCTTGTTTTGTGTATGCCACCTGGCATTGTAACAGCAACAGAATAGCATATGGAAACCTTAAGACATAAGCTTTTCATAAATCACAGTGTTATGGTTTTTCATGATCATTGATAATTGCAGACCAACTGTTAGTTCATTGTTGTTAAAACTCCTTGTTTCTGTGAAACAGCCCCTGACATAAGTATAATTTCGAGGACATAACCCAATGTAGTAAACAAAGTAGGCCGAGGGACATTAGAACTAAAAAATTTAGAAGATCTATGAGATGATCATTCAAAAGCGTAAAAAGTCATGACTTTTCACTCTTTGGCTCTCGATTTGGCGAACTCACCTTTGCTAATATCAATATTTCAAGGAATGTCCTTAACCATTTCGGTACTAATCGCACGTACAAAGTAGCAGTTTTGATAAATATTGCGTGAAATAGCCTGTCTCTTGCATTAATTTGTATTCCATCAGCAGCCATTGCTGCATTATTATTGTCTGGTCCAGGAGCAGCAACAAATTCATCCATTTTTCTAGAGGCCTATCAACACTGCCCTTTGATAGAACAAGAAATTTCTTATTTCTGAGAACTCAAGCTTCTTGATCGATTAGACTTCTAGCAAGTAAAAGAACTCTTGGTAATGAAAAACACAACAACTGCGACATTTCCTAGAGGCTCTTAATATGGCTGCTGGTGTCAGGTGTCGACTGTCGTTTCGTTCCCGAGAAGTAATTTGTGCGCATGCTCAACTCTTCGTGCAGCGGTACCTAGGCCACCTGTTTTCTGGCGTGTATAAAAACATTGGCGTAACTATATTGACTATGGTGTAACGAATATCATTTAAATATGAATATAGTAAATAGCGTACTACCATATTTATTGTACGTCCCGTATGGAGAAAAAAAATTGCATCAAATTGAACCAATTATAAAATAGAATGACAAAAAATAACCTACCCTATCTACGATTAACACGAAAATACACCATAGAGAAATCAATCTACAAGAAACCTTCCCTGAAAATGTCAAATTTCAAAAAACGCGAATATGAAAACAACCATGACATGAATAAGTTTAACCGAAGTCTTCAATAAAAATTTGAGAGAAATTGTAAGAGTAGTAATGGCTGCGAGATTGTGAGAATAAGATATGTATGTATGTAAAACGATTTCATTAACTACAAAAGTAGCAAATAAATACATAATTTGTTATCTATTAAGGTTTCCATCAAATAAGGAACCTTCTTCTCAAAACCTCTTGCTCGCTAAGACCGTTTTGTGAATTTCCTGTGCGATGCTCACGCCATCTTTAAGGTATATAAACTCTATTCTATCTCTCATTTCTGGGGGATCAGCATGGTTGAGTAAAATGTTCTTGATAGTTTGGAGAAATACTTCAACTTGGCGATCACGTCCAGCCTTGCTAAGTTCCGCTCCTTTGTGATCAGACATACAGCGTAATGTTTTCAATGGTGTTGCATATTCGATAGCAGCATAAAATTCCTCTCCCTCTACACTTACTCGATAAAGTGTATTCACGTATTTTCTCACGTGGATACCAGCTACATTCTGCCTAATCGCACTCAGGTTTTCTGCATATTCCAGGCTCGGATCCGCGTCTTTTAACCGATCATATATTTTACAGTCTGCCGGAACCACAACAAAAAGCTTGCGTAAAAGGTAATCCTTGTGTTTGGAATTGTTGCTGTTCTCCACAAATTTAGGCAGGATGATTTTCAGGTAGCCAAAGTAATAGCTCCAAGCCAGGCCAATTGCTATATCATTCTCCTTTGTTCTGAAGAGAAATATGAAATGGCTTAGCAAGCAGACTACAAGCCTTGAATTCCATTCAGTAATCATCAAGCTGACAAGGACTGATATGCAACCGATAAGTAGGCCCCTGGATGCGTCGCGGTAAACAGCCTCCAGATTGAATTCGCTTGTAAGGGCTATTTTCAGGCAAAGCTTTGACAGATTGCCAGCATTCCAAGCTTTTTGTAATGCAGTACATAGACGAAACAGCAGTATTATTATTCCAATTAAAGATACAGACTCAACAAAAGTGAAGAAAACATATTCTTCCTCCATGCTTCTTGTTTTGCGGTTTTTTCCAAGTAGGAGAGGTCGAGAGGAGACAGTTACACAGAATATGATGCCGTACGATTCTCCATGTTATGCTCCTTAATAGTCAAGTCTTTATAATAACAGCTTTCAGAGAAGCAACGGGGGAAACCTGTGTTTCACTTTCGGTTCGGTTCGGTTACGAAGGGAATCAATCGGGGAACTCCCTTACAATCATGTTTATCGGAAAATCCGGAAGTTCCCTTGATGGACCTATTCAAAGGCATTGTAAAAAAGGGGAATCCTGAATCAAGGAGGTCAGGAGTCAGGGAATCTCCAGAAGGCAAATTTTATTTTTGACAACTATTCTTATTATTTGCATCTTTGTGAGTTTTCTGCACTTCGGTTCTATGAATTTGTCACTATTACCAATCTCGGTACAACAAGTCATACGGGAAAAACAGTGGAATAAAGTAGCTTTTAGGGGGCATGTCTAGATAGGCGGCAAGAGATTTCAACAACAAGAAGTCTAGAAATTATTAGAATTTTTGAACAGGAAAACCACGAGAATAAAACAATTACAAATATAAAAATGGAAAGGAAATAAAAATAAAATTATTTTAGACGAAAGTGCCTATGTTATACCAAACAGCAACTGCGAATATAACAAATAATACAACAACAGTTAATGTTCAACCAACGACATAGCCTAACTTCTAAAATTGATGATGACGATAAAATAAATATAAATTAACAATCATTCAACTGATAGCGTACCTTGTGTAATGCTTATATGGAAAGTACCGGAGGATACCACATGGAGGGGAAGAACCCGACGTCGCTTAGGGAATCACCAGCAATGACTAAAACCCATTACCAGGAAATGAAAAATATTCCCCTGCTGAGTTTGGATCGTAATCCGAAGGTATAGATTATGCTACAAATAAATCATAATATAAAGAAGTGTTTTTGATATTGCTCAATAATCCATAATAGTTCCATTACTTTACAATGGCAGTTCATCAGCTCTTGATAAAATTCTTGTCTCCGTTTTTGCAATCTGTCTTGTATAACATTGCTTCTGGATTCTTTATGGCATATTGTCTGAGGAGCACCAAGCACGAAAATGAGTCTTTTATTCAATCAGCTAAACGTGCATTTAGAAGTATGATCCAGTCACTTATTGCATCGAAAAATGTCAATAGAAAATCATTGATATTAGGCCTATTGATTTTGAAGTCTTCACTAGACCTGGTGGCCTTTTGTTATTTCAAAGGTTCAAAAGACTTGGACTTTTTTAACTGCAGTTTTCTTGAGATGAGTATATTATTAAGTCCAATTAACTTTTTATTCTCGATGTTGGTAATTGAAAGTGATGCTGGTGAACGCGGCTTCGCCCCTGGGTTAGCTTGGGGCTATTATTATGGCTATCTAGAAAGTACAAGCCATTTTCTGGATAACTGCATACAAGATTCAAAATACAAGAGCGACTTGCAGAGGCTTCCAAAACGCTTTGTTATGCTTCCAGCAAATGGAAACGTTATTGGAGCTCTCGAGTCTGCCGATAAACGCATTACTTTTGTTGAAAATACAAGTTCCCTCAAGCTTGATAATGCTGGAGTTAACCAAAGACAATATTTCCAAAGCATTTACAGATTCTCTCCAAGAAGCAGTGAGTTCGATGACTTCTTCTGCATCGTGGAGCAATGTGCAGCTGTTCGAACATTGCAGCTATTACACACAAGTGGTATCATTTCAACCTTAACTCTGCAACATGAAATCAAAACTTTTTGCGAGATTTTGGTTGAAGCTGTGAAAAGAAATGAATATATGAGCAGAAAGGTTGAAATTTTGCTGTTCACTGGGAACAATGTAGACTTCGTGAACTCTATTATTAAAAGAAGAAGAGAACTCTTGGAAAAAATCCAACCTTGAAAATGTTCACGAACTTTAAAAAAACCAAGCATCGTCTATCAAGAAATACTATTTGATTCAAGTACAGTGAGCAATTAGATATGTTTCTAAATTTTATGTTGTGATATCAGAGAATATTCTAAAGTGTTGATGTTCCGTGGTGTTTTGTAATCAAAAATAAGAATATTTAACGATAAAAACATGCGATGTAAATTTTCTAAAACCAAACTACAAAGAAAGATGCATCTGAAACAGTTCTTGGTATCACATAGTCAAACAACATGTGTTTTTCTCCTTAATGGCAGTCTTTCCCATATTATATTCCGTTGCAATACGATTCATGCATCATTGATTTAAATACACATCTAGCTTCCCCTTTTTATGAATACACCTTTGAAGAACCTTTCCATGTTACCCATATCTCTACTCTTTGTTCTAAGATCCCTTACATGTTTGAATGACTGATGTTTAGAAGAGTTACGTGTTGTTTAACGATATTGGCTTTGACGTCCAAAAGACGTCCAGTATTTCCTTTGCGTCATAAAACTGGCAGTTATGTGTGATTTCTTTTATTATTGATTTCTTTTATTATTGACTGTGATTCTGGCCAGTGGTGTAAAATTCTATTAGTTGATCGTTGAAAGCCGCACAGACAAAACGTAAGATTTGGACGCTCTTTATATATTCACAAGGGTGTTGTCCAGGGGACAGCGCAGCTCCCCTTTTTGAAAATCTCAGACTTTTTATGGGAGCTCAGCTCCTCCGGTCTATCTTTCAAAATTTGAAAGTATAAAAGAGGATTTTTTTCAGGCTACCATGAACAAAAGGCTCATCCAAGGCCCTCTCTATTCTGTGTCCAAGGACTCATACCGAGTATAACTTTCCTGTGAGCTCACTTGCGCTTGTCCTCTTTTCTGTTCGTCAACATAAATGGCCCCCACCAAATTTATGAAATGCTGAAATTGCTGTCTCTAAGTTACTCTTACACCACAGGTCTACAGTTGACAAATGTAGTCAAAGAACAGAGGCTGCTTTATCGTATTTTAATGCACTGCAGACTGTATTTACATGAGACTGAACTATTTTTGATTGTAAACTTTTTTTCATCATGCCATTACTTTGATTTGATATTCAGATCGTCTGCGAAACGTTGAGTCGTTTTTCTTTACTGTATACCTACGGGTAGAATGTATACCTACGGTTAGAATGTATATCTGTTTGATTCTGATCATGCCTTGAACTTCTCGTTGATTATTATGTATTATACTGCAATTACAAACAACAAATGTAATGCAAATCAAATATTTGTGCATGCAGAACTGTGTGCACCGGATTTGGCCGCTCGACCCAAGCCCTTTCTCTAGAATGCACTGTGTGCTGAGCTGGCAAGTGTGTGTGCGGAGGAGCGTTTTCAGTTGTCAATGTTGATTTGCATTTTGCGGCATGTTTGGTTGTGTTCGTGTGAGTTTGCTGCGAAGGAAGCTAAATTAATTGAAAAGAAACTGCTGCCGGGAATCCTAGTCTTATATACATGCTTGAAGCTTGATTTTATAATGGATATATGTATTGGTTGTTTGATTGGATTTAAAGGTTTGTCTCTTTCTGTTTTATGCCTGATTTCTTCATCCAAAGCTTCTAGTATGTCTGTTCAGGCCTGATCGACGTTGTGGAGGTCACCTTTGCGGGTTTCTTTATGATCATAGGATTAACCCTTTCCCCAGGCCCAACCTCAGCTGTTCCAATCTTCGTTTAACTGTTCTTCACTGCTTTTTGTCGATGTTTAATATGAAATAACGGAATTTAATTACCTTTGCTGCTCTGCAATATTGGTAAACACGGTTATTGCCTGCTGCGTGGTTGTTAATATTTGAATTCATAACTTGTTTGTGATGTTTTGTGACTCAAGCGCTTACTAGTCCATATAAATAGGAAGATGTTTGTTTCTAGAATAAAATTATTACTTTTGATAGATCATTAGAGGTTTTCAAGGTTACTCTTGATGTAGACGAACATAAGCTTTGCTCATGTGGAACAGAAATCAAGGAAACAGAAGTTGGTATTGTTAGGACATGTTACTAGAATGGGATGATTGTCAGTTGCCACTGGGTTTGGTTTAGATTAGTTGTCAGAATTTTAGACAACAAAAATCCGTTATCCATTATCTCCTTGACAAACATCTTTTTGTTCGCTTGCCTTTGTTAAATTTATCTCAATGATCATGTTTAATGAATCGAAGCATTTGAATAAAGATCAATTAGGCCTTTAGAGATTACGATATGCGTGAGTGTGAATGCAAATTGAAGTGTGAAACATTTAATATCCTAAGAATAAAGTCTAACTCAGAAGGTTGTCTATAATCTGTTCCAACCTTCCATTAACACTTTTTGAGACACAATGAAATGTTATTCATTTGCTGGCATGTTTGCATTATATAAATAGGCCTATAAGAATTAAACTATATTTTATTATATATATAGAGTATATAGCTTGTAGATTGTAGACAAATTAAAGACAAGACATCACTTTTTCTGTTACTCTGAGTTTCATGCTTTCGCGAACTTCATCTACAATTTTTAATGTATTTTTGTAATTGATGTATAATTATTTATTGTAAATCATCAAATGTGACATTAGTCAGATGCAAGATCTTGGGAAATTGGAATGACATGGTAAAAGATTATGTAAACAGAAGGAAACATAATGGCAAGATTTCAATTAGTAAGGTTCTCATCGAGAAGTATTTCACTCACCCAAAAAGCATACACAATTTTTTCAGAACAAAAAGATTTTTACAGATTTTTCATGGATCTTTCTTCAAACAAGAGTATTCTTAGAAAAGGTATATGAGAGATTTTCAAAGTGAAATGCCCCTTGGTTCTCACTGTATCACTGAATACTTAGAGAAGAAAGAATTTTAAATATTTATGTGAGGATAGAAGTAAAAAACAACAACAAATTCATCTCAACAAGCCTCGTCAGGATATATTCACATATATTTTGCTCTACGTTAAGGTATCAAGCACTTTCAATGGATGATTCCACCATTCACTTAATATATTTATAAACATATCGTGCTAAAGGCATAGTCTCACAAAAAAAGTTTAATTTGCTATATGTCAGTAATGAGAAGACTAAGATAAATATGAGTAAAGAAAACAATATATTCTGAAAAGTTTAATGCTGGAGATTCTTGAATTTTTAGATATTGATGGGGCAGTGTTCAGAAAGCATACAAAATTGTTGAGCTGACAGCTGTTACTGCAACATTAATAGGTAGGCTGAATGCTAAATGGACCAAGTAACTTCAGGATCAAGTACCCAAAATGGCACCAAGGGCAGTACCTTGGAATGCACTTCTCTCTGGTCTACATTTCCACTTTTAGCAAAAATGAAATAACATTTGCTGGGTTTAACCTTCCTCCTGTCCTCTCCATTCTCCTTATAGGTAACCTATTGACCATTCTCTTGACAAGGCACCTACAGAAGTTTTTTAATCAAGAGCACTGAGTGTGTGGTAATAGTTTGCTAATTGTTCTTTTTATATGCCTTTCTTACATATTTTGTATGCATATTTTGTATATTTTGTAAGCATTTCTTACATATTTTGTATGTATTTCTTACCTATTTTGTATGCATTTCTTACATATTTATGTAACTTCTGGTACTATGTGACTTTGAATGAGGCTGCTGCAATTGTGTTTCCCAGAAAATGCAGATTTGAATTAACGTTCAAGGCTGTATAATGCGTTTAGTAATACAGAAAAAAATAATGATAACAAGAAAGGACCAGCTCCTTGTTGGCCATTTATCTTAATGGAAATGTAAAGAATACACGCAGGCTACAGGATATCCTGTTGCACAAATATGTTTAATGCAAAAGTTTTAATATGTCAAACTGGGAAATAAAAATAAAAACTTTATTATTTTCGCTTCAGTTTAATTAATCGTCTCTTTGCCATTGAGGGCACTCTCTAAACCATCATACTTGTATTTATAAATATAATATTTACAAACCATAGAAATTTCGAGTTATCAAATAGACTTGCTTCATTCAACAAAAATATAACCTCTACAGGTAAATTTGTTTCTTCTTCTGTTAATCAAGTGTGTTTGTCATTGTTTTCTAAGACGAATTAGAAGCTGAGTTTCCTATTTTCCTTTCAGATGGTGGAAAAAACAGATTTATTATTTGAAAAATGAGTGTGAAATCCGAAGGTGATCACACCGAATCCTGGATGGGTGAAGATGGAGTGAGCCGGCGTTCGTCATTGGGAAGTCGTTCGTGGTCTTCATCGTTGACCAGGTCTCGAAAAGGAAATAGTCGAATAGCAACTGTAAAACCTGTCACCAAATGTCTGTCATCTTCAGAGGAGGAGTTATCAAAGTTACCTGCCAAAGCAAGCCCAAGGAAGGACCTGGGATCTACTTCGCCTGGAATAGCTAGGCTGCTGAGTAAAGACGTTGCCGGTATGGAGAAAGACGCCATCGTAGCTGAGCTCGAGAAGTGTTTGACAGAACTGGAAAGCGAGGATAGTTCATACAGACCTTTGGTTGATGAATACAACAGAATCGAGGAAGAAAGAGATGAGTTAGCAAACGAACTTGAAAACGCTTTTGAAGAACTCGAAGGCTACATGCATCATGTAAAGGACGTTGAGGCAGAAAAGAAAGAAATCGAAATGGAGAAGGAAGAGTTATCTAAAGAAGTGGAGAGCTTGAAGTTTTGCCTGACCAGTCGGCAACAAATTCAAGAAACGGGCCTAAGAAAGGATAAATTAACTCTTGAATCACAATTAAAAGAGATCACAGAGGAAAACAAGAGCATGAAAGAGCAAATAAACGAACTTCTGGATGAGCGACAGTCTCTTATTGAAAGCTTGTTGAATTTGCACTCAGCCGAGGTTGATGACGTCATTCAGACGAGGAGTAGATCGTGCAGTACGGTTTCAATGGAAAGTATATCTTCATCGGCATTGCGAACTGAATTCGGTGAGCTAAGAGATCGTGTGCAAGAAGCCGAGGAAGCTGAGGTGAAGTTGACAGATGAGTTAGTGCATTGTAGAGCTTTGCTAAAAGAGGCCATTGAAGATAAGGTATCTTTAGAAGATGAAAATGAAGATTTGTCAGATGAACTTGCGACGCTTGAAAAGACAAACCAAATATTAAAAAATGATCTTGATCAATTGGGGATACAAATCAAGAGAAACGAGGATAAACGAGTAAATAAGGTGAGATTTTACGATGAATCACAGTAAATGATAATGTGTTGGTTAACAAGTACCGATCCCTTACAAGGGACTATGGATTTTAAATGAAAAACTGTTGTATTTGATATGGTGCTAAGAATAAACAATAAGAAAGGTCAATCCCTTTTCTAATAACAGAAGTTTCTCTCTCCCCCCCTCTCCCCCTCCCCCTTGTTCGGTTTATACTTCAAATTAAACTCAAGCTACATAGTTTAATTACATCATCACAAATGCAGCACGTTGATTGGCTATTCAAAGAATTGAACAACTCATTGGTGAACAACATTGGTGAATGACAAAAAAAAAATTCCATATGTTGTTCCGATCTTAAACTGAAAACGCAAAGGTTTATTGAGTGATGTTTCCAGTCATAAATTTGTCAGTAATTGGGCGTCCTAGAACATTTTTATAGCGCATCTGTGAGGGGTCAGAAAAGCCGCGTAGATAAATCTATTTCATATCTGACCGATTGGGTTTTACACGTTGTTTGACTTTTGTTTGGTTTTCATCATATGAAATATGAAAGACAAACTTCCATAGAAAACCAAGGGTCCCGCATTTCAATCGCTTTGAATGAAACCTGTAAACAAATATTTCTTCACATTTCGAGTGTGTTTCTTTCGAACTTTATCACCGGATTTGTTTGATCATTTTGAATTAGCGAAATTTTTTCATTATTTATTTATAAAAACCGTATGTTTGCCAGTTTTTTGTCATGATTTACATTTAATCAAAACTGAAATCTGAAAAACGCGAGTGATGATAATCTCAATTTGAGATGATAACTGCAGTTGCTACTTACTTACCTTTTGATGGTAGAAAATATCGCAACACCATCAGTTTTATTCCCTTCAGAACGCTTGCAATTTCGAGGACGATATCCTTTTATTTCTTATCTATCAAGAACGCCTTTTCTGATAATCATTGCTATCCAACATTGGTTCTTGACACTTTTCATAAGGAATATCTTTGTAATTACTTGGATGTTAAGATACCCGAAAAAATGGAGGAACTCTTATAAAAAATCTACTTATGCTGAGATCCCTAAATAGTTAGAAATACACGGGTTTCAAAACTGATCATCAAGAGCACAAGCGTTGTGATAAAGAATAGACTAAGGAACGAATTAAAATCTTGGATGAAATCAGGTTCCTTGTAAAATGGTTATGCCTTGCTATCTAAACTAAACAAACCAAATAAATGAGGAAACCCACTCATGATTAACCAAAAATAAAACAAGCAAATGAGATAGTTAGCTGTTGAATATATATTTTACTTGCCATTACATGTTCGATATTGAAGAAACAAGTATTGAAGGAGTCGTTAGTGATATTATTGTTTGCATTTTTTTGCATCGCCCAATAAGTATCTGTTGTGATCCTGAAGAGTTGTGGTTTAACTTATTCATAATGACAGTGATACTTCCTATGTCCTCGTTTGTTTGATTTGAAATAATTGGCGAGATGAATATAGTTTTACATTTCAAAAATTTTCCTTACATTTTAAGCAGGCTGTTTCTCATGAAAGAAATAATTGGAATTAACAGTGTAATTATGCTTATGGTGAAAGAATTTATCAATTGAAAGAAGGCCTAAATTAAGAGTTTATTATATGGATGACTTGGCTGTTCTTAATCATAATAACAGTTATCATTGGTCTGCGTTTGTCTTCAAGAACTGTTTGAAGGAGGATGCTACTGAAATGCTTGGCTGTGAGGCTTTATGTGGCCAGGAACTGAAGAATTATTTGAAGGGCAGGAGGTGAAAAATACAACTGTTAACATGGAGGTGGCTCAACATATAATATAGTTGTTTTTAAGGTAGCTATCAGGGATAATTCGCTAGAGATTATAGAAAAAGCTACAAAAAATGGGAAATTAGTTTACCTCCATCTCCCCATTGCAATACTATTTTGATCGAGATTGCGGGAGATGCTGTTCAACTGGATGGGTAACACCACTATTATTTGTTGTCTCAAGGAATGCGTAAGCACTGACCATTATGCACCACCGCCCCACTTCTATGATTGCTACACGATAAAGTATCTACAAGCGATGCTAATACCAGTTTCAAGTCGCTGACAATGTTTCCCACCTCGTTAACATCCTTAGGGTTGTTTGATTCGTTGTCGAGCTCAATAAGAATGCTGGCACTCGATATGTTGACGCTTTATGTATTTCACAGCTTCAACGTATGAGTGTGGACCATATATAACTACAGTATCGCGTAAACATGAACTTCTTGAACGACAGTTGAAGATATCTAGCTCGAAATGTTTACATTGATCGTGTTAGAGTTATTTACAATCACATTTTGTTTTTTAGGCAACTGAAGAACTTCAGGAGGCAACATATGAACCGGAAAAGCAAACTTGTGGAAAACAATCTTCCTGCGGTGAGGTTTCTGAAAACATAACAAAACTTGAAGAAAAGATTGACATTTTGAGTAGCGAGCTCTTTGAAGCTAGGAACGAGTGTGATAAACAAACAGTAATTGCAGCAGATAATGGTAGGAAGTTGTCAGAATTGAAAATACAGGCAAACGAAGAGAAAGGAGCACTGAATGAGGAAATTGAACAGCTTGAAGAACGACTGGATCTGTCTAAAAGTAATGAAAAAATGTTGATTGAAACAGAAAATCAACTACGAAGGACGGAACTTGTTCTCTCTGATTTGCAGAAAGATAAAAAGAACACAGAAAAGCAAATGGCAGAAATAGGAGAGAAATTATTAAACGAGCGAGCAAAAGGTCGACAAGAGAAGTCAAGGTTAGAGGAGGAAGTTGCAAAGGTCAAGGTTGTTTTGGAAGCTAACCAGTCTGAGTTACGAAAATTAAGAATTTTGCTAAATGAGTTCCACAAAGTCGATAATCAACTTAAGGACGTCAGCATGGAAAGGGACGAATTACGTAAACAATTAGCTGGGCTGAGCAAAGATTTGAGCAGTAATGCCGATAGTTTTACTCTTGAAAAAAGAAAACTAGAACGAGAGATTTTAGATTTGAATACCAAACACAGAACATTTAGTGATACAAAAGCTAGATTGTGTGAGGCTAAAATTGAGCTAGAAAAAACTACAGTTTCTTATGACAAGGTTGTAAGTGAAAAGGACAATCTCACAGCAGAAATGTCTGATTTAAAATCAAAGTATAACAAAGAAAGAACATTGTTGATTAACGAAAGGAAAGATCTGGAGCAATTTGTTCAGCATCTGGAATCGAGAATTGAAAAACTTAAAATGGTACAGCAAAACCTAACAAAAGCTGAGGCCGAACAGGAAAATATCAACAAAAGTATGGATATTTTACAAGAGGAAAAACGAGTTTTAGAAACCTGTCTTGAGGAAGAAAAAAGTCGACGCTTGGCAGAGACAGGTGAGCTAGAAAATCGGCTGAAGATTTCAGCAGATAATATTGATGAACATAAAAGAAGAATTGACGAACTATCCGTTAGGGAGAACAAATTAAAAGAAAATGAATTTAAAGTCAGGAGGCTGGAACAATCATTATCAGACACGATGAATGATAAAACTAATTCAAAGAAAAAAAGTGAAGAACGTTTGCAACATGAAGTTGGTTTATTTAAAATTGAACAACAAAAACTTACCGACCAAATTCACGATTTACAGGACAAATTGAAGGCCCAAGAAGAAGGACGGAAATCCTTAGAAGATATCAAATTGACACTCGAGCGCCAAAAGTCCAAATTTGCAGAATTACAAACTGAAAATCTGCGAGTTAAGAAGCTGTGTAGCGATTTTGAAAACCTAGCTACATCTCTTAGAAAGGAAAAAAGCACTTTTCAAGCGGAAGCTAGTTCTTTTAGTGCAGAGATCATTATTTTAAAAACAGATTTGGAAAGGACTAGTAAACAATTAAAGACTGCACTTAATGACCTCGAAATCGTTGGGACTGAGAACAAGGACTTGAAAAATGTGATATGTGAGTTAGAGTATACTCAAGCCAAGCAAAAGGAAGACAGAGAGGATGCGAAAAATGTAGCTACTTCCTCGCTGGAGTTGCAGGTTAAACAAGAATTTGAGAAAGAAGGGAACTCACATTTGTGTCCAGCTTGCACTAATTTTCAAACAGAAATCGATGAAATGAAAAACCAAAAAAAGAAACTGCTGCAAGATCTAGAGAACTCAAGAGAATGCCTCGTAGAAGCAGACCATGCCAAAGATAACCTGCAAGCTTCAGTTGTTAAGCTCAGTAAGGATATTTCCACTGTTAGAAGCGAGAATGTTGTATTGAAAGAGACGTTTGAGGCGGTTAAAGCTGAAAATTACAAACTTAACGAAAAAATAAGAACGGACTCTAATGGATTTGAATCAACTATTCATGAACTTAAAAATACAAATGAAGATTTGAAGCGTGTAGTTAATACTTTGCGGGATGAATTATCCAAAGCTCAAGAGGATAATAAAATAACGGTGGATAGGACAAGAAGTGTTGAAGAAAATAGCGCTAATACATTGAGAAGTCTTAAGGCCAGGAAAAATGAGCTACAAATGCAACTAGCTAGAACAGTACATGAGAAAGAGGATCTTGAAAAGGAGGCCATGAATTTGAAAGATCAACTAGCCAAGTTGCATGTAGTCGTCAGCAGCACAAGAAACAATGCAAGTGCAGAATCGGAAATTAAGAATCTGCGCCAAAACCTGAACGAAGCAGAAGAGCAAACCCGCGGTGCTAACTTAAAATCTGCGGAAATGGAGCTGCAAAACCGCGAATGTACTCGCAAGCTACATGAATCAGAGGCCCTCATACTTGACCTTCAACGGGCTGTTGCACGTGCTAATGACGTGGCAATGGAGAAGGCACTTGAAAGCTCTCGAAGTAAACGTTTGTTGGAGAAAAAATTCGAAAAAATATTGAAAGAGAATACCATTCTTCGAAAGCAATTGCGGTTTGATGGACCAACCATTATAGAGGCAGAAAAGCATTCTCGTAGCCACTCAGTGTCCGATTTTGAGCTGCATTCGCCTCCTTTCAATGGAATTTTTGAAAGTAAAAAGGACATTGCATATGAAGAAAGAGTGAAACAACAGCAAAACAATTATAATCCTGTGCGCGAATTCTCTACCAGGAGCCGGCGAAAGCAATCTGTAGATGAACTACACAGCTCTTCTTCGCAAACAAATAAGGACATCGCTTTGACAAGAAGTGGATCTGCACCGTTAGCTAAACGATTATCCGTAAATAATCAGCAAGGCCAGCTTGTTAGAACCACTGTGACGGCAAGATCATTGTCTCCACCTGTAAAATACTTTTCTGATACGGATTCACTTGGCAGCAAACCAGAATCGAATGATGGAGATTACCCGCAGACTCCTTCAACTACTCGTAAACCTGCCCCTCCATCTTACTATGAGACCAAAAGGTAATTTGTGAACTTTTGTTGCTTTCTGTCTTGCTCTTTCTAGTATACATTTCTATATACCTTTGATAAAAGTTTTTGAAACGCAAACATAAAATTTCGCAAACACCATTTTTTCCTCTTACTCTATTAGATATCTGTCACTTCCCATTTTTGTTATTTAGTTTACTCTTACTAAATTATATAATTCTCTCATTGTAACTAATTTTTGCAGAAATGAGAAAGAGCAGCAGAGTTTTTCACAACCTGAGAGAGTTCATCGTCCGATTTTATTGAAAGAAATTCCAGTTCCAAACCTTTCTCCTTCTACGCCCAGAAGAAGCCCGCGAGTGACGTCACCAAATTCAAGAAAAGTCAGTAATGATGGGAAAAAGAGAATGGAACACTGGGTATGAGCACAATAAAATCCTACTTCGAGGTATCATTTAGTTGGAATAGTAAATTGATATTTTGTTTTAATTAATTAATTTAACATGTTATATAATCAGCCTGAGGATTATTAGAATAGCTATTACATTCTTGTGCTAAATAAACAAATACACCACGTGCCATTTTTTGTTACGCATCATTCTCTATTCGTACCCCTTTTGATCTTCATTATCCTTTTACCCTGTAAAATCAGTTGTTGCAAGGTTTTAAAATTGTCTTTGGCTAAGCGATTGAATTTGTACAAAAAAAACTCTTAGCTATCTCGTTCCGGATCAAGCACTTATATCAGCACTTATATCAGCAAACAATAATAATAATAATAATGATTACCAATATTTACCCAGGATAGCCTCTTCACAATAAACGCCACACAAAACCTGAAAATGTTGTTCTATTGTGCACCTTATGTTTCATTTAGACTTTTTTTTAGTAAAGTGGTTCTATTCTTACCAAATTATTATTCTATTTTGAATTAGCCAGCATTTTTGAAAATTCTTTTAAATGCAGAAGATATATTCGGTTTTGCAATATTTACCTAGTATTCGAGTTTATTTCTAATTTATGACAAATGGTTTTGAATAAATGTTTGGTTTGTAACTTCTTATTATATGGTTGTAGAAAATTACATATCTATCGTCTCGATTAATCAAGTTTGATAATTGCTTGCTTTCTTCAGACTTTTCTTTCTCCAAAAAACTGATAAAAACCAGATTAAGGTTTAAGCAAAATTGAACATGACTCGGCACATGACGTCATGATTTGCGGATATATTTATTGGCATCCCGTTCAGCCAAAATTGTGGCACAAAAATTTTTGTTGATCTTATCGCAGAATGATAAGGTAGTAAATTAGGCGTTTTTTTAAAGAAAATATTTTTCAAATTAACTGAAGAAATGTTTTGAAAATGTTGCTACACGTTGATTGGCTATTCAAAAATGTAAACAAGGGCCTAGTAACTCGGAGGACAAGAGGGAGTCCTCGGTGTAGTACGCACGTGTCGATTGCTTTTCTAGCTGTCCAATGAGCACCCAGGATCAGTTCAAAAAATGGCGGCGCTTTACAGCGAAAGGAATGTTCAACTGTAATCTGTACATTCCTTGAGGAATTTGATTGAAGTGCTTAATTGTCTTTTACGAAAACATAAGTTTATTTCAAAATTGATGGCAAGCCAGAATCAAACAACACTATAATTTTGCAACTTCAGCTGAAGAGCCTTTCTATTGCCCAATCGTACTATTAGGGACTACAGGGCAATCTTGTTTTGGAAATATGTCACTAACTACTGAAGGAGCAGGTTCTCCATTTCAAGCTACGAAGTTGGTATGATACGTTAACATTTTAGCCTGCTTAGTTTACCCCAAGTTTTCAAAATATTGATTAAGTAAATCGGCAAAAACAGCTCTTTGGTACGTGGCTGTTTGTAGGTAGTAGGGCCTAAGTTGGGTAGGCCTTCTAGGTAGTAGGGCCTAAGTTGGGTAGGCCTTGTGGTTTATCAGGGCACATATGACACCTGGCTGTGATTTTAAAACTTAGCAATCCTAATCGAAATCAGATTAAGATACTTGAATGTCAATTTTGATAGTGGGGTAGCTAATGGTTAGGTTGAACACCATGGAACAGGAAGTATGCATGCAACAAGCTGTCCTCATTCTGTTGGTAATATTATTTTGGAAGAGATGTTGTTATCTATTTTATCTGGTTGTAGGAAGAGAAAATATTTCCTGCCCTCCATTCAAAATTTAAAGCTTATGTTGGGTCCACTTATGGTGACTATGCCTGAACTAACCAAACCACTTAAACTAAACAGACTCATTATTGTGTTATTATGTTGCATTATGTTGGCACATTTTTATCATGTTATCCAAATAGAAAATCATTTTCTTGTAAAGAAAAGTGCATTTTGGAAAAAGTATTCCAAAAAGATGCATGCATTTCTAAAAAGGGTGATTTCAAGTCCTCTGTCAGCGCTACATCTGCTATGATTTGTTTCTCAGTTTTGTCTACTCTAATTGAACAAAGGTAATTTTGAAAAATAGCTTGTATTATTTTCAAATTGTTCACCTTCCTCCCTGCTATAGTTGAAAATATATTTAAGAAATGAATAAAAGTGGAAATAAGCATTGTTTCAAGAGTTCAGTGCTGTGATTTCTGTTTTATCTTCTGGTTTTTAAAAAGTGTTGTAGGATGAAGCAGTTCGTATGAAAATAATGACCTGTTTGAGATGTGGAAATCCTAACATGTGTTATTTAGTAAAATCGTTTCAATGAAATTTTGACCATAGCAAACCAAACTGTACTCAAGGGGGGAGACAAAAAGTGAAATTCTTGAATAGACATCTTAAGTGACTGATGTAAGCATACAAATTTTCCAATTTTTGCATGCAGCATTGGCCAGTCTTTTGTTATAATCATTGGTGATGCTAATGAATCAGGTCAGTTTTTCACCCAGGCAAGGATTGACTGTTTCACGTAATCTCAAGCTGAAAAAGGACTCGTCTGGGCTTAAGATATTATTTCCATGGAAAAAAGAAGCATACTTTTAAAGATATGTTGTTCATTTAATAAGTTGGTGTTATATTTTTGTTAGTGGAACCAGATGATTCGGAATTTCAGAGAAGGTATAGAGCTGAGGAAGAGAAGATGGAAGATGAAGATGTATGATAAGACATTCTGTGGCTCAGATGCTGTCGATTGGTTTTTGCTTTATTTGAGAAGCAATCAAAAATTTGGAAATCACGTCACTCGTGCCCAAGCCAAACAGCTGCTTCAGAAGTTTCTGGAAAACAACATATTTGAAGATGCTCGTGGTAAAGAGGGTAAATCATTTGAAGACGATAATCATCTATACAGATTCACTGAGAAGGCAGATCAGATTAGTCAAAACAAAAAAGAAATTGTCACACAACGTTCAGTAACGAATCTTATTCGTTCTGTCAGTATAAGAAGAGATAAGAATCCAAGCACATCGACGGATTCTGGAGGTACAGCAAAAGTAATACGAAACAGAAATCTAAGGAGAGTAGCTCGATCACAGAGTATGAAACAAGCGTTGATGTCACCTAGAAACAGTCTTATTCCACGAGAGTCAATAGGCATTACTCCATTATCCACCAACCTGGCTCACTTTGACATTGACTCTACTAAGGAATCAGCTGAGCAGGGGACACCGGTAGATTCTTTATCAAATGTATCTGAAGTGCCAGCTAGCAGTAATAATGAGAAAGAGAACGATGCCTCCACTGAGCAACAATCAGAACTTGATCAATCCATTGAAGACAACTATTCTTCCATTCTGCAGCAAGCTGGTATTGACAATCGGGCTTTTATCGTTGAAGATATGTCACCATTAGTTAGCTCTTTCAGTCGCACGAGATCCCTCAGAGACCCAAGAGCAATGAGATACCGACACAAATTTGTCGTAAATTGCGAAGATGAAGATTCGCTTAATGAACCGAATTTGAATCTTCATAAGTCCATTCGCCGGTCTTTGAAAAGGACCAAATCAAATAATCTTGTTACTGGTATTAAATTTACTCAAACTGATCAATGTAACAGTCCTTCAAAGAAGAAGAAAATAGAAGAAGAGTCAACTAATGTTCATGCTTCTACGAGAGATGCTCAAATTGGCGATAGCACTTCAATGTCAGGTGCTACTAGTTATGCTGAGTCTAGCGGTAGCAAACGAATGCCTAGATCATTGCGTCCTTCGTTGGGTAGTGATTCATCTCTTCCTCAACATAAGAAAGCTATACTGCCGAATCGTACTGCGAATTCTCAGAATAAAAACAGAAAAAATGCATATACGACTTCAGCAAGATACACGGAAATAACATGGAAAGCAGAAACCCTTGCTGGGTAAGTTTTTATATTTATTAGATAGATTTTTATGATATTCATTGGTTTAAGTCAGTTTCTGCCGGTCCGCTACTCTCACACAATTTGAATAAGTTCTGGTTACACCATTGCTCGTAAGTTTATATTTCTTTAAAATGAAGATATGAAGGAAGAAACTTGCTTTTAGAAGTGGCATATTTTATATCATGAATAACCAATTCTTTTACCTTATATTCTAGCCTAGAGAAGGCATTGAGCGTTGAGAGCCTGGACGCCTACGTAAACCCGACACTGGTGACAGATGATGAAATAAAAACAAATATTGATACTGAGCTAAAGAGTGGTACGTTCATTGACTAACATTGTCAAAAATATTAAATTAGTATCAACGTTCTTTTTTAACCTAATGAAAAAGCTTATTTTCGCTACCAAAGTAAACCAAGAATTTAATCACAAATTAAAGAACAAATTTAAATCAACCTTTGTTTTTCCAGCTGAAATTCCAGAATGGGTGCTATCAGCAATGAAATTTCTTGTTAAATGTAAGTGTTTTCTTTTCAATTAAAAATACTAACTTCGTGAAATAAAAAAGGGACTTTATTGGGCAGAGTGAATTTATTATTCAATGTATGATTCTTTTTAAGCACTTGCGCTGCAAGAATCATTTTTCTTGTCATTGCTTTCAATTCACCATATGCTTTGCTTTGGCTATGTGTCGAAGAAATTCTAAAGATGGCAAGAAAAGGGAGGTTATACGAAATTGCTTTTCTTTCGCTTCTTCGTGTGTCATAATTTGTTGATTGATTTAGTAGTCAGTAGTTTTTCTAAAGCCATAGACATTTTGAAAAATAAAGAAGTTATTTGTGGCAAAAGATTTGTTTGTGAAGGATATTATTACAAACAGAAATGTCTTTGAGAAACACATCAAAAATGAGCGGTTACCTTTTCATTTGTATCACATATAGTCCTGTTTTCATGCAGGGCCGAACAAAGAAAATCCTGATGACAGCAACTTGCCATCTTATGATGGGTTCGAATGTGATGTCTTCCACGCTGTACAGGATCACTACCAAAGCACTCTCAAGGAACCTCTCATGACATTTAATCTCTTCAAACTGCTCGAATTTGCCTCAGGTTTGATATTCGCTTTTCGACTTCACATTGATTCTGTATAATGCAATGGTGTGTGATGCTATCAATTGCGAAAATACATTCCACACGACCCAATGGCATTTCACATTTGGCTGTTTTCGCGAAGTTCTTATCTGGGATGAGCTTTCTGAGACATTCTAAGTTAGCGGAGGAAAATACACATCTCTCGTGCTAGAGGAAATCGCCAAAAGCGTCACCTGTCGCTCAATAATTTAGTCGTTGTCATGTTCGATATGCCGTTTTGCAATCCTGATGGTCATATTTTTATTTTATAAATTTTTACAGAATTGATAGCCGAAAACTACGCCAGAACTGTTCTGATATTCCAGTACATATGTTTAATCATTTCACCATGGAACCGAAAGCAAATTTACCTTCTACTTCGTTTTATGGACAAGGTTTCAAGAAATTTAGAATTGAAATTGGATAAGGATATTCCAAACAAGGAACTGGTAAGAATTATTTCATTTTAACTCGATTGCTCATGATATGCAAAATATATGAAATGCTGCATAGGTATGTCAATATCATTTTTGTCTAAATACATTTGCTGCAACATAGTCTGAGCAAGAAGCTAGTTTTATTGTCGAATAAGTCAGTCGAGTTTGGTCTTAAAGGTCCTGGTGAAGTATTGTAAGGTTATACATGTAGATAATTAAACATTTGTTGATTTGGTTTTCTTTTCGCAGGCTCTGAGATCATTTCATTCGATAATCGTTCGCAATAAAGAGATGCAGTCACCTGAAAAGGATAATATAACGTCATTGAAAGCCGTGACGTTTATGATTGAAAATCACGAGAATATTTTGAAAGTGAGTATTTATGGTGTGCCTGATTACAGATATCTGTGCAGTACAAATATCCAGGCAGTGAAAACGAATGAGGGACGTTCGCTATGCTCCGCTGGATGATGGCGGCTGGCCATTTCCAGCCCCATTTACACTATGCAGGTTTTAGGGGCTACAGCTACAGCAGCAAATTGAATCACCGTAAATTGGTGCCTAAAATACCCTACTAAAACGAGAGATTCTTCATGATTGTCGAGGCCAAAACAAAAATTTAGTCAAAAGTGTTGTTCAGTTTTTCTGATTCAAGCAAAAGCATCTATTGCCGTGTGCGATGCCTGAACCAGCTGCAGTCTAATCATAAACGGCACGGACGTACTTTTATAAAAGCCAATGAAAATCAAAGTTGTTCTCGTGTTGTACATCGTCAATATCAATAAAACAGATAAAACATTGTTCTTGAAATAATAATATTGTACAGCGTTTCGAGCTCAACTCGTCTTCAGCTATCCTTTTATGAAACTTCGCGTTTTTGCTTTTTCTTCTCCTGCTTCCAATGTTTTATCATTAAGTACGAATGTGGTTGCTTATTGCTCCTTCATTTAACCCTCTCACCTCTGCTTTTTCAGGTGCCCTTGGAATTAATAAATAAAATCGATCAAATATCTTCTCAGAGGTCACGCGTCCCGGTAAGTGATTTGTTTATTTTCCCTGCATCTTGACCCCCGATATCAATTTATAGCCTTCTTAAACAGAGCAGCCTCTCTGCGGTAACAACATGGATGGTTAGCACGAAAATGTTATTTCATATAATTCCTTTTCTCTAATCAAGTATGGTGGAGCATTTTACTAATGCAGCAATAGCTCAACCTTATAAATATAAATACATCTTTAGTAAACTAGTAGTTAACTTCGTATATTGTATATATTATTAGCTATGTGAATATCGAATTAAAATAAATCAACAAATAAACAAAAAACGAGGTCCTGAAAAGTACTTCTTCTTCTTGTTTTCTTTTTGTCTTGCCAGATGATATTGTGCTTTTATGTCACAAACTTGAACGAAAAGATTCCTTTATGTTTCTTAACAGTAAAACTGTCACAATTCATTCTTTCAAATCCACTATCAGATGATTCTCTCTCGAATTTGCGTTTGAGCTCTTCCTGTATCTAGATTGATCAGTGGTAGGCTTTGACTATCACGAAATCTCTATTGCACTATGCTGTGATGACCTAAGATGAGTTCCACTATGCTTGCATTCAGTCCATCAAACGCCTGTGCTTTCAAACAGAGACTGGCTGGTGTGTATTCTCTGCGTGGTGCCTTATTTTTTATAGCAAAATCAGAGTCACAGATAAACATACCGCCAGTTAGCTACGTTTGATATGAACACGATGATGTCAAATTTAGCAAATGCATTACGACGTCATATTTGAATAAAGAGATTGGCCTTGCAGTTTGTTTGTTCTTTTCGAGCAGGCATTATCGTGGATTTTATTCAACTGTGTGTTTCTGTGAATATATTTGGGAAATGGGTTCTACCGCTAGTGCGTTCGAGAGTACCAATACGAAATACGACACGCCGCGAGCTTTTTCGCCTTCAGCAGCAAATTTGGCGACAGACGAAGTATTAGTGAGCCGAAAATACAAATCTCCGACCGAAGGTTCGATGAATGCCAGACTAATGCGTTATGCCTGTCCAAGTGATGATGATTCCCTTATTAATGATTGGCTTCCAGGTCATGTGAGTGATATGGAGGCTTTCAAGGAGGATGATTTATTGTCAAATGGAAGTTTTGAAGGATATCCTGGAGGCTTTCTTGCGATTAGTGAGTATCTCGCAGCCGACAGAATCGCCAGGAAGGAGAAGGAGACGAAAACAAAGATGGCTTGTGTTAATGATAGCAGGAAACTCTTCAGCCAGTCTTTCGACTCGTTAAAAGAGAAGCAATCTTGCTATGATAGCAGTCGATGCACACTTCTGGCAGCATGTAAGAGACCGAAGCGAATCAAAAGTGCTATGTTCGAAGCATTTCTTGGAATTGTACCATCTCTACATAGATGCGACTCCGTAAAGAAAGAGAAAGGTAGATCAACGAAAAAAGGGGTTAGAATTGTGTCTGCCTCTCAGATGTACACTGTGTCAGATGTAGAGTGTGAAGAGGCACCTTTTGATTACCTTCCAGCAGCAGCATCATTAACAGGCATTGATGAATCAGAGGATAGTGCCATTCTCTTAAATGAAGAGGGTGAACCACGTGATTCATGCTCTACTTTAACACTGCATTCAAAGGTCTCAGTAGTCGTCAGTAACAACGAAGATGCATTCCAATCAACAGAGGAAGCAGCTGCGGCAGAATCATGAAGCTCGTCGCTTGTCATTTCAACTTTATGCATCACGTATCTTTACTGCCTTTATGTGTGCCTTTATGTAATTAGTAAAACAACGAATAGACTCTTAAGTGTGTGACAGAGTGTTTTCATTGTGTGTGTCAATTTTCGATTGCGGCCTTTTATTGTCCTTCTGTTCTAATATCGAACTTTGTTCAGTTAGCCAGTAACTTTTTCGCAACCCTTTTCGCATTGTTTATTTGTTGATAATACCCCTATTATTCATTTAATACTATCTCTTGTAACTGATTAATGATATCTAGTTTTCTTTATTATTGGTATTGGCTACGAAACATGCAAATTCTTCTTTACTGACAGACTGTAATGAGTTTCTAGTACGCCAGCATTACAAATTGCATATTACGAATTCTTTCATTAAACATATTTCACAAAGAAACAAAATAATAAAAATTCTTGTAAAACAATCTTAAATTAAAAGCATGTTTCAAACAGCGTAATTTGATAGCCAACTCAGATTTAAACTTCTTTCGATAACATAATAAGCAACAAATAGTTTTAGTCTAGTTTAGTTTAATATCATTCATAGTGCTGACAATCTGCGTTTCTTCGGCCAAATGGCAGCTCTCTTCCTCGTTTATTTCACAGTCATCTAAACATGTGCAACTACTTCCTTCTGGACAAATCCCAAACTTGCATTCCAATTCGCGTTTATCTATTGCTGAATCCAATGCTTCATCCTGAAATTCTGGCAGAAGTGAACCAAATGGCTTATCCATAATAGCACCAAATTCAGCACCCATTATGCTTTCTATGTCATTTGTGTATCCAATAGCTTGTTCGTCCTTCTCTAGCTCACAATATCTCTCTGCTTCAGCATGACTAGATTCTGTTTGCGTTTCATCGCCGACTGTCTCACTGGCCACAAAGCTTTGCGATTGCGATTCAAAAACGGCGATTTTCGATCCTTTGCTGGTCACAACTTGCTTCGAACTTTTATACGAACACTTGCTTGACGTCGATCGTGTTGAGCTGGAAGATGACACTGGGCCACTTGAGAGAAAAGATTGAAGCATTTTGGACTTGATGCTGCCTCTTCGGTTAGAATCAAAATCCATTTTAACCGCGTCTGTCTCTTTACAGGGCGTGTCACGGGATTTGTCTTTGCTGTTTTGATTAGGGCCTTTCGTAAATTTAGAATAACCTCCAACAAAATATGACCTTCAGATCGACATTTACTAGAACTAGAACTATAACGTGTGTTCTTTCTTCTTTGAGCCTAGGTATCTTCCTTGTCTTCCTTCTAAGATCTTTCAACCAAATTAATTTCAAGTTATTTGTTGGAAATGGTTATCAAATTTGCTGCCGAAGTTGACCCGCTAATGTCAGACAAAGCTTTCAACTTTAGATACTTGTACAAATGAATTATTTTTTTACTTTGTCTGTACCAAATGCGATGTGAAATGCTGGGATTCACTATTTCTGATCTCCAGATTAAGGATCTCTTAGAATGTTATTATGCAAGAATGTCATTTTCGTCACACCATTTATTTAAATTATTTAATTTCGCCCTCAAGGATGGAAACATATTTACCGCTAAATCTGGTGACAGGTTGCAAATTTTCAGGCATCTTGCATTTAAAATGTTAAAAATACTTGTAAATTCTTATCAAAAAAGTGTTTATATCGGAAGCGAGAGCTGGAAAAGATGGGACTTTGAATGATTGAATGCGAAGCATCATTGCAGCAATACAGAGTTCGTTTGCAGCAAAATTTAATATGATCAATTTGGTAGCTTTCTATGGAATATTCTGTTTCCAGATGTCTGGATATTTTGTACGAGATAAATAAAATCACATCTCGGAGCACGTTTGTGCTTTCAATGACAATGCTTAAGCTTACTCTAATTTCAAAGCGCTAAGGTTCGGTGAGAGCTTCGATTTTCATCGATCTTATCCAGTGTTAACTGAGATTAGGGTGGATTCAAATGAGAATTTACTTGTAATCGCGTTCGTCATTTTGTTCCTACAATTCCTCTAAGTCACAAGAAATTCTCTTTTGCAACTTAGCCAGTGGGTTTCAAGTGTTTTCTACTTTCATTCGGATTAGCGTGATCACATGACATTTTAATGCTGCAGTGAAAACGTCGCTGGCAGCTTTCTAGACCAGAACAGTTTTCATAACAAAAATAGCTTCCTTTGATTTTTTTTCTCAACATTAAGTGTAGGATTCTCTTGCTGTGTCTCGACATTTTATTAGTATTTTCTGTGTGGCAAAATGGAAATAAGCAACTAAAATTCTTTACAGAATGTAGCTATCAAAGGTATTAAATGGAAAAACGAAATAAAATACTTAACTCGGTTGACTATTGTTTTCTAGACTGCAAGCATTCGAGCACCATTGCCTAAGATACGTGAAAGACCGGTCAGTTGTTGCATGCAGTGCTCAAAAGAAGAATATGCTAAACAAGCCGAAGATATAACAAGAAAAGCTCTCGCTGATTTATTGAATATGATTTCAAATGATGATACACTGCCTCCAAAGATCAAACGAAAGCGCCTGAAAGGGGTATGTATAAAAACAATAGTTTTCTTCTCTTTTTTGTTACAATTTACTCTTTAGCAGAAATGTTTTTTTCGCTGTTTTGTTTCTTTTTTGGCGTGAAGAGTTTTTATTGTCCAGGGATTCACGAAAGTCCAAAGAGAAGGTGACGCCCTCGGAGTTTTGTTTTTGCAAATACATGTTTAGCATTTTTATTCTAAATGTCGATTGTTTCTGATGATCTCGTTTTGATAAGACCATTGTGTTGCAAGAGATGAGATGAAGAGAGATGAGAAATTTCAAAAAGTCTATCATGATGAGCAGCATGTGTCATGTTTAATACTGTACTGTATATTCCTCAGCAACAATCATTCATATTGTGGAAAATTGGGCACGGGTTTCATAGAGCCCTTGGTCCAGCATATCATATCCAGTGGATGTTTGTTACCTCCATCTCTCTATCCTAGGGCCTATTATATACTAAGAAGATTTATCATCAATTTTTCTTTGCAGTTCAAGAAAAACTATCCAGAAATTTACCAAAGAAAGTTCCCAGAAGATAATATATCAACCTGCAGCACAGCAAGCCAGAAAACTCTAAGAATCAGGCAAGCCATTAGACCAATGTTCTTTAACAAACGTCACTCACAATTATGAATGCTAGATTGGCATATAGTGGCAAGTATGGGAACTATGGCTTCTCCTACTCAAACAGGTCCAGTGCATTGTTAGACATCGCAGATAGGTAGTTTGCATTTTTACAGTGTTTGTTGCCAATTTCGGTCATTTCATCTTGCCTTACTTTTTAATGCGTTATCATCTCATTCTTTATTTTCTTTTTCTCCTCATAATCATAAATGTTGACAGTTTAAAAATTAGGATTCATTATTTTTTAAGTGTTACAGGCGAAACAGCATGGCGAAACAATAAATTCTGATTAAGTGGTGATAATACTAAAAAATCCATACATATCTCCTCTTATTGACTTTTGTTTAATATACGTTTTCCATTCTCGGCCTCTCGACCACGCCATTTAAAAAGACATCAGACAGACCACATTCTTCTGCTCCTCAAAATCCGACCTCTTTCCAGTGTCGCTGTGTTCACGAAAACGATATATTATTAATAGTATTTACAATTACAATCCTTTGCTTGCATTCTTTGAATGAAAGAAACCCGAGCTGGTTTTACGCATGCGTTTTAGAAAGATGCAAAATAGCCTCTAAATGGATCAGATATAATTACTTGCGTCTCTGCTGTGTTTGCTAGTTTATCATTTTTGTTATGTTTTTTTTATTCTATTTATATCTTAACGCAGCTATGTATGTGTTCTAACCTTTATTCCATGTTTAATCATATGTTATGATAATTAAAGTAAAATATACAGTGAATACCAGTTTTTAAATCAAATATAAAACTGATTGGAAAATAATTACTTCAGATACGATGCGTTGCGGTGCTATTCTACACTTCTTCTAGTCGAGAAACAAATTTCAGCCTGTCAAACTTTTAGCACTAAAATAACTGCCATAATGAGCTACATTTCTTATTCCACATTTCCTAGCCCCTATCTTCTTTAGATCAGTCCAAGAGATAGAACAGGTTCTCAAAAATCAGAAAAGGGTTCTCTACTGAAACAAAACGAAACAATCGACAAGTCCCTTTGTAGCTATGTCATGCTCTTTTTTAAATTTTGTGCGGTTGAAATTGTCATATTGCTTTTGAAGAATTTGCGTGGGCTTCCGTCGCTTGTACATAACAACTAGAATCAAATATCAATTCGATCCATGCGGATTAGCTGCTTTCCTCTGAGGCAACGCCCATCTTGAATGTTTTCTCGCATTCACTTCGACTCAACGTATATGGCCTACATTGGCTAATGCTGCGATGGCCCTAATTACATCAATCATGCAAATTGTGGTACCAGCATGCGATATCGTACACTATCTAAATATGATGCGCTGAATAAGATCGAAATCAGATCCCAACTCAAATCTGCCCGAACATGCTATTTTCAGATTGGGGTATTTAGATTTATTTGTTTGCCAATTTGTAAGATGTTCCTAGCTCGTCTCAACTGTCCTTACATTTATCTACAGTATGTTGCATGTTATCAACACAATTTTACCTTTGCTCACGCAAGAGCGACTCCTTGAAAGGTCAGTTGCTGTGGAGGAGGTGGAGGAGTGAATCACGTGATAAATCTAGATGGATTTGTACCGGCAACTTTGTATTGATGCCGTATGCTCTTGCATTTGATGTTCGATTGATTGCATATCGTGCGCATTAATTGGTATTAGCATCAGGTCTGTGATTAATGATGAATTAAAACCAAAAATGTTCCTTTTATTCTGCAAGATTAGCAAGCAGTTTACTCGTAGCCAATTTATCAAAGAAACTTGAAAACCTAATTACTGCTACAAAGCCGTTATCTAATTTATTGATTGCTTTTTAACAGACTAAATTATCTTATTACAATTCTAAGTGATCATATCTAACTTTTCGATATTTTCTGATATTGCAAACATACGGAGATAGGTTTAGTCAGCTAAATTTAAAATAAACCATATGTATTCTGATTCCGTCTTTTCAAAACAAAACTTTTACAGATATAAAAGGCAAATATTGAAATACCTGTTATATTTTATTCAAATCTTAAAAATTAAATGGATATTAGCAAAAATAGAATAAGAATTACATTCGAATTTTCCCGTTAAATAATATAATAAAACTTACAGTGTACTTATTTAACAATCAAACTTGATATAAAATAAGATAATTCTGGAGTTTATGATGACGAAATTCAGAAAAATGTTTTTTTTGGTCTGCTGCCTCCGTATCATGTTTTAATTCAACTAATCTTTTATCACATGAGGGTATTAGTCAAGTTTATCTAAAATGCTCTTTTGGAAATCCATGAAGGAATACAACTGCTTAATGATTTCGAAACTTGCTGCTTATTCTGCTAATATTTGCGTACTTCACTTCTTCATACATTGCATGTGCGCCGCTACTTCTGTTGTTGTTGTTGTTGTTTGCATCATATTGAAAATTTGACCACTTGACCTCTGCCCAGAAATTACCTTTATAGGTCAGACATAAACTTGGGCTTCCGTGTATATTATTATCCCATTATTATCCACAAACACATACCAAGATATAAGCCTACATGAATTTAATCCTTACTTTTGGAAAACCTATACCTCGCGACAATCAATCGTTTAAATCAATTTGATTTACTTTCTCGTCAAGTAGAATGAAACTCTTAATTGCCTATTGGCACTCGATTCAATAAGATGGTGTCAGCCACAAAGTACCGAATGGAATGTCGTGATGTGTCAAGAGTTATTGTTTGTTTGCTAGCGACATTTCTATTTTTATTTGTTCTGGGTCAATCGAGAATCCATTATAGGCCACAATTCAGCAGTTTCCTATAATTCTTTAGTAGGCCTAGTAATTAAAATTTTCGAGTTACTACTATCGTAATTGCTTTTTTTATGTTCTTTCCTCTAGTTCAAAAAAGAGTTATAAATTTAAGAACATCGAGGTTCAAAAAACATTATTTGGTTGTTATAAAAGAGTGCATCATTTGGCTAAAAGCAACATTGATTCAATAAGTTTCTCATTCAAACCAAGAACAAAATGACATTCAAGCATCAGATCCTATTAATTAAATGATAAAATTGTGATCTACATTACTTCCCACATAGCCTTAAAATTTCACAAAGCTTGAGTTCAACTCTGAATACCTTTTTTCTCGCCTTCTCCTTTTCTTGGCTAAGAAATGCTAGCAAACTGACGAAGTAAACTTATTAACACTTTTTATTTTCACTTCAAGAGATTAATAATAGATTTTTGAATCATCTCTACTATACTCTTAGTGTAAAAGCTCTATTTAGTCCCCTCTCTATTAAGCCCCTCTCCTTCAAGTAGGAGGTTTAAATAAGCCCCCTCTCTATTAAGACCCCTCCAATCTATACGTCATAACCTTCTATGTATTTTCGTGAGATGATTGCCGAAAAGTAAAGCAAAGAAAAGGTTTTTCATAGCATTTTGACTGAGCATTTTATTCAATAAACCCCCCTCTCACAATTTGATAAAGAGCTTTTACGGTATCTTTTAATGAACTTTCATAACACTCATCATAATCATAATCCTTTTCATTTGTTATCTAACGAAAAAGGTTACATTGCTACTCACAAAATGCAAATCTGGCTTTGTCTAGAACGTTATACGCGAGACAAATAAATCTTAATGTATCAATTACTTAATAAGCTCTGCTACGGTTTACAGGGTACTTTGGGGGCATCTTTTTAGGGCAAACAGTTCATCTCAATATGATTTATGTTAGCATTCTGCAAGTATAATAATTTGCTTCTTTTCATGAAATATATTGATATTGCATGTTGCACCATCACCATTCTGTTGCGGACACAGACCTCAACGAAAGGTTCCGTTTTTGGTTTTCATATCAGTGCGAACTGTGATAACAAGGGAAGATGGGACTCAAGTCAAAATAACTAATGTCAATCATTAGTAAAAACTAAAGAGAAAACCATTTTGCTTTGCCCCTAATCATGGTCAAAATTGGCTGCTATAAATATTATTTTCTTCTAGGGGTTGGAAGATTGTTTAAAATAGAAATCTTCCAACAGTCACAAAGTAACATTATACATTATACAACTTCTTTTCTTTTTTCCAAGTTATAGCAAAATCTATTGTTTTAATTGTGATCTTTAATTGCTACATTTACAGCTTTTATAATCTTATATTGGTTTATTTTACTTATATTTTCTAAAATAATTGCAATAGATAAATCTGGTAGATTTTGCTTACCTGTCTGTAACAATACGCAGCACACAAGGGCAGGGGTAAGGGCAGCAACTCGGTGTTTTTAAAGTTTGTATCTATTGAAAATATTGATTCCTATCTTTTTTCTTTTTTTTAAATTATGGCCGTGTGAAGGATTGTCCCAGACTAGATACTGTAAATTCAGCTTCCCCTGTGTCGTTGGGATACATTTTTAATTGTCGCCATTTAGTTTAGCAATACGCGGAAAAATTTAACTGAATTAAATAAATAATTGAAATAAATTGAATTTTCTCAGCCTCGTTTCCACGAGCGAGCAGAACATGCCTTTCGCAATGACGCGGGAATACGTCATTTTATGAGCAATCAAAATACAAGCATGCTCTCAGTTTCTCAAGCAGGTTTCTCAACAAATAAAACGCAAGACAACAATGCATTGCTAATATTGCTCTACATATCCCTAACTAAACAAAAAACTCACCATATCTACAAGATTTTATTAAAGTATGACCATGCTATGACTCATATAAATGGAATCTATCAATATGAAATATATGAAAATGCCCACTAAGGTTTCATGACGGTAATTTTGCGAAAATCAAAGATTTTAGCGTCTCTTTCTAGTGGGGAAGAATGAATTTTAACCAACTTGTTAGGAAGAATGTTAGAGTACATATGGCACATAAGAAACATTGATGGATCGCTGTCCCAATCGCAAGCATTTGGCGTTTCCTTTCACACAGTAGGGGAGTTTTTTCGATTTCTAGGCATTTCCTGTCTGTGATTCACCCATCACTTCCGCTCTTGTAGTGGATCAGCTCAGTTCGCTAGATGGACCACGTTTGGTAGGGCCTTTTACAGCCATTGTTAGAACGAGCTGCACTCAAAGATCACTCAATAGATTTCTTTCTCGTGTCGATCGATTGCTTTATCTGCTGAGATAAAACACTAAATAAATAGTGGAAGAAATAACGCAAAGAAGTAGAAGTGAATTTGGCGCTCTTTGTTGACTTTTCCTGGTGATGTCCTATTGTTTCGGCAGCTGTAAATAAAGCAGAGATGTCAATCAGAAATAATTGAGTTAACAATAGAACTCATTCTCAAGCTTACAAGAAGATTTTCTACTGGGATTTCAATAACACAACAGCATCGCTAAACTGCCGTAAGAACTTTAATTGGAGTAACTCGCAATGGGTAATCTCAAAATCACATTAATTTTGTTATTGTTTACAATGGAAAGAACTTCAGCCGGTATGTATATGGCTTTCACTTTTTTATTTCTCTATGTTATGTTAAATATTTTAAATCACGAGGTTGGAGAGCAAGAACGAAGGGAACAAAATGTGTTTTGATGACTGTAGCGCAAGGGAGAGGCGACACACGTTTCTTATTGATTTTAGAATAAGTTATTTTCACTAAAACCGAGATAAAGGCCAACTATATTTTGTGAAAGTCTCCGGCTATATGAAAATCCATTAACTCTTTCTCCTTGGTATTTCATTGGGAATTTTCATTTGTTGACAAGTTTTTAGCTTGTTGTTCGTGTAGAGCTGGTTGCTCTGTTTCTCGCATTTCTGTGTGATTTTCCGGAATTATATCGTTAACAAAACAACTGTCTAGCTATATAGAAGTAGTTTTAATTAACATAAAATGAAAAGGACTCAAAAATCTTAAATCGCCACTGAACTGATGTTCTCCAACTTGAGAAATAAAG
This sequence comes from Chrysaora fuscescens, assembly GCA_009936425.2. NCBI lineage: Eukaryota > Metazoa > Cnidaria > Scyphozoa > Semaeostomeae > Pelagiidae > Chrysaora > Chrysaora fuscescens. The sequence goes on along the minus strand of JAACYV020215088.1, from coordinate 5,726 downwards.
GATCTTTTAACAATAAGACATCCACGGAGGCTTCTAACGCCTTGATAATCAATAATTATTTGTTTGAAGAAATTACTATTCTGTTTAATAACTAAATAAACTGCCAGAGATGGAGATTTGCGCCTTTGCCAAGATTTCCGTGATGATGACGAGTACTTCTTCAGATCTGTCATCAAGACGAACAACCATGTTGAAAGCTCGTCTCCCCTGTCGAGAAAACTATTTGTTAAATTCACATGAAAAATATAATACTTATGATACCAAATATTAATAGATCAGAAATTCGCAAGATCGTCCAGTTCATAATTTGATTTGAAGAGCTAATTTGTTGTTCTCTACCATGGGTACTTTAGGGAATAGCTTGCTTCCCACATTCCTCACAAACTTTGATATTTTTTGGACGGGCCTATATTGTACCATGGTTTCGGCTGCAAAGCTTTCACCCTAGAAATACCAAAATTGCCCAGGGTCGCCTAGGACCACGCCAGCCCATCTTACTCAATGGCAGTGCTTGGTAGCCTATCTTACCCAATGGCAGTGCTGGGACTAAAACTCAAGAATCCAAGATGCCAACATGGAAGCGTGCTTTACTCGCTTTGCTTCCTTCGTGGCATGGACAGATCAAAGAGCTACTCAAAATAGCTAAAAGAGACACCCATGTTTTTAAAGTTAATTTTTTTTCGTTGTTTGTTATCAAAATAGGACCCGTGGGTTTTACAAATTGTTGTTCGCCTACCCTGATAGTCATCTCTGGGTGTGCGTTTGTATTGGTCAGATCAAAGTTGTCTAGTATACAGAATTACAAGTTATTCAAATGTTTACAGAAACTAATATTCATAAGTTCAACAAGGGAATTATAATTTCCCTATGTTGTTTTCTACAAATATTTCCAATATGTCTGTATTTGCATCTCGCTTCCTGTCTTCAATGGCGGTAGATCTTCAACAGTCTGTGTCAGTGTTTTGAAATTTGAGCCAAAATTTAGCTACAAGCCATTTTAATGCTCATTTCTTTGTAATTGTGTCTTCTTTCAGTAATTTAGACCTTCACTCCCTTGAAGAATAGCCATGATTTCCAAACTAGTGGGGTACAGTTTTAGAGCATTCTATAAATTAATTTGCCAAAAAAGTTAAGCGCGTACGGCTGAACCTAGCCCTTAGGATTGATGATCAAATGTTTTAAATTTTATGACAGCAGAATGAACACAAGGAAATAGCTTCATTTTTAGTTGCTGAAAACGCCCGTTTGAAGTCTGTGGCTAAATTCTGTTAAACTGTTTACAGTTATGGTGAAAAGGTTACACTCAATGAGTAACCAAGAAACGCAATCTATATTTCAAATTTAGCTTTTTCCATCTGTATATTGCAACGTTGCAATGTCATTCCTTTTCCCAGTACTGTACGCCGTCTGACAGTTTGGCAATATCATCACCGATTACATCATCATTGATCTGCTATCCCCTGGGCTATAAGAAGCTCAGTTAGTGTGCATCACTTCATGTAATTTTAGTCACCAGTAATATAAGATTCTTTTCCTCTACATGATGATGTTGTTAGTTAATCAATATGGTTTTGTTATTAGCATAGTTTCTACAGTCTAACTAATCAGTAGGCTGGCCATACCCTTAGACCTAGAATAGAAAAACATTATATTTATCATTGCAGTTTTATTATTATTATTAAGCAGACAACTTCACCATTGTTGTTGAGGTCCATCAACAGTCATCTGCTTGGCCTATCTATCTTTCATTTATTATGTTATCACAATCCGTAAGGACTCTTAAAGAATGAATCCAAAGAATGCAGTTATCCTGTATTAATGTATTACCTGACTGACATATTTATTACACAAGGAAGCCTTTCGTGTGCTATTTGTGGTTATCAGATCAAGCCAAGCTAACAGTAGCTTATTGCGCTATATCGGAGCAACAAGATAAAAACAAGGCTTGACTAACGCCTTTTAGGATCAAAACTGAATACTGCATTCAAGTCAAGTATTCAAATATTAAATGAATATACATATGGTGAATATTATAGAAATATGATCGATGTTTAATAAGAATATGAATGACGAAAATTTAAATCTGTGTTTTTCAAAATGAAACCAAGTAAAGGGATCTGACTGACTGAATGGATCTAAACTTATTTATTTTTACTATATATTATATTATATATTTCTACTTTATAATGTAAATTTTGTTTTGAAGAAACATATTCTTGAGATCGCTAAGTAAACAAGGTTTCTAGGCCTATGCAAGGTTTCTTGCGATGCAAAGGTTTCTTTAATTTTATGTAATTCTTGCATAATTAAATGGTTTTACGGTTTATCAAAAAAGGGCCTGAAACAACGGCCAAATTGAATTAGAACAAGCTTGTTCTTGAATATAATCAATCTAGATCCTTGTAGTTTTTATTTGTCTTTAAAAGCTTAATTTCCATTCTGATAAAATCTATTTAATCCTCCATTTTGAAGTATTGGAAATGTGAAATGCATTTGTGCATCCATGCGTATTTCACTTATGAGGTAAGCAGCAAGGTTCAACTCTTACCGAAAATTGTGTTTTTTTAACAAAAATTTGATCATGCAGTTTCTCTTTCTTTTGATGCATCCGGTTGGCGAGTTTTCATATCCGCGTGATCAACACAAACCAGATCTCTCCTGCTTTCTCCAAAATTAAACACAGAATAAGAACAACAAATTAAGCAATTGCGATTCGTTTAAAGTGTTTAACATGGCGAAAAAAGCACTTTTTTGCAGTATTTCACGATTCGCATGGTTACACATATGATATAACGAAATTTTGAATTGTCATGTTGAGAAAGATCATCAAGAAGAGGCCTTAATCGCAGAGACAGATCGATCGCATGGCACTTTTTAACTTCCACCACTAGGCCCAGATTTCTGAACCAGTCCTGATTGATGGTCCCAGGTCCGGATTTCCAGTGTCCTTGACGGTGGATCAGCGATAGGCCTACTTCAAAGTCTTTTGTTTGATAGGTGATAATAAGGTGTCTATTAACATCCACAAAAACCGCTAATTTGGATGCCAAAATCCGAAAATGCTTAACGCCCCACCTGTCTGGACCGAGAAATTGTGATGATTTTTCAATTGAACTTATTAGAAAAAAATACTGAGATAACCAGCTGATGTCAGCGTTGAAACTTGAGTGATGTGCGCCCTTATTCGTACATACAAGGGAGTAATCTATTTTAGAAGAAAGCAAAGCCTGCGATTTTCGCACTGAAACGAAATAACAGGGCAGGGGCGAACTGTGCATATTGCAATAAACGTTAATGATAAGGGCCGTAATGAGGACTAAGACAGATTTATTGATAACATCAATAACATTCCTTGAAGCACTATTTATGGAGAATATTGCCTTGTTATTAGTCAAGTACCTGACATACTTAATAGTGACTTTACAGCAAGCAAGATTGTCAAAGAGTGAATTTTCTTCTTTGAAAACGGCAACTCAGATTTGTGTACTGGCAGCACGCAGAATCACTGATGATGTGGAC
>JAACYV020214977.1:0-20372 GCA_009936425.2 Chrysaora fuscescens | reverse complement strand
GCGTCGTTCCCCAAAAAACAGCGCAAAATTCAGGATTATTACAGACCTGTCGTCCCCTTCAGGCCTTTCAGGCTTATCTTTTAACGACTTCATTGACTGTGAACAGGCTTCTGTGTCTTTCAACAACTTTGATTCTGTTGTCACTATATTTTTTTCTTTTGGCCGGGGGGCTCTCATGACGAATTTGGGTATTAAAAGCGCCTTTCGCATTGCCCAGTAAGAAAATAGGACTGGAATTTTCTGGGATTTTCTTTCTTTTTTAATTAGTATTACAGATTCAGTCTCTTTTTTGGGTTTGTTTCAAGGGGATTTGGCGAGGATTGCCTTTGTAGCAACACTTAGATCTTGATTCTGTATTACAATTCGATAGCGCTGATTTCAAATCTCAAATAAGTTTTCTTATATTGGCTTATTATGTTTTTTATTTTCAATCTCTTACGAGGCCTGACAGCTCAAATCCAATAGCTTTCGAAGACAATAAACTTTAAACGCTGTCAAAAGCCACATTCTGCTATTCGTACGGTTTAGGAGACCTATTAGCCACCAATACTGTTCTTAACAGCCTCATTTTGGTTGCTTAGGCCCCCATGAATATCTGTATTTCTCATGCTTTCAGGGGTTATACATAATATTTCTTTATGGAAATTATTGAACTTGTTGCAGAAAATGTATGTCTAGATTTGCTTAAACTTTTCACATGCATGGTTTGCGATCCAATTCCTCTTTCTGCATGATAAACATCTAAACTGTACATGTACGTCATGCCCTCATTTCATTCATCAACCCACTGTCCGCTTCCGTTTTGCTTTTCTTGTAAATGTTTTTGATGCCAGTTAGCGGTGATTGATGTAAGGGCCTGATGATGAAAAACGTCCCGTTTAGCTGAGACGGGACGCTTGCCGAGATCCTGATCTTGGGGTCAGTCTCCTCTAAAAATTTATTTCTGATTATATGACAAAACATCCCGCGAAGACGGGACAGGAAAATTGCCGAGATCCTGCACTTTGGGTCAAAGCCCTTTTGAAAATCAAGTTGCGATTATATGTATAAAAATGTCCCGGTAGGGCGTTTGGCAATTCGTGTTTTGGCGTCAAAAATTAAATTGCAAATGTCGATATGGCGCCCAACATACTTAAAAATTTTCTGCTGAACACAGTTTTTGCAAAAAATTTCATTTTAATATCTTGGACAATGCAGCTTCGTCAAATTGTGCCGAAATATTTTACACATCAGAGAAGAATGATAACCAACTTTCGCGCTTTATTTCGTACGCACGCGCCCTATGGCCAAAACTACCTCGGCATTTGTTCCGTCCTGACGGGATGATTCGATTATATGAGAAAAAACATTCCGTTTGAACTGGATCCTGTTTGGTCAAATGCATGATCTCGCCCGTGAAAAGTATACCGTCTAGCCGGGACGGGACATTTTTCTCACGTAATTGCAACTTGTTTTTAAGAAGGGTTTGACCCTAAGATCAGGATCTCGCCAAACATATTAAAGGGCTTTCCATGGAATCCATTCTTCAGCAGATGATGTCGCCTTATGAAGATACGGAGGTGGTGACTGGTGAGGCGGCATCTTTCTGCGGAAATATTTACTAAATCTTGATCGAGAAATGGGTTTTCAAATGAAGACGATGAAAACATACTTAGGAATCATGTTTGGTTGGATCCCGCTGATCGTTGGAAAGTGGTAGGTCGATCAGCGGATGCTGCATAATGCTACTTACTTTGATTTACCTTTTAGGAGAATTGACCTTTGGCTAAAGCGACAAAATTGATTGCTTCAAATTTTCAGGCAACGGGTAAAATTCTTGTGCAAATCAAACCTAGCTGGTTACAAAGGATTGGTTATTTTTGTGAGCATTGTTGAACAATAGTCTGTGCATTAGAAAGTTTAAAAAATATTGTTTGCTCAATTATATCGACGTACAACACGCATCAACGCATATTTTTTTATGTCTGTCACGATTGTCCTATACACTGATCTTCCATATGCAGTTAAAATGTTTGCTGTCTCAGAGAAAACGCTCGCTGTCTTTGTTGCGAAGATTTACATATTGTATAAGTTGAGTCTGCACGCAGTCTAAATAAGGCCTCTGAAGTCGTTAAACTGCGTTGCTTAAAAAAGCTCTTTATCAAGTAACTGCTTAAATATTTTATTTTCCTAGGTTAAATATGGCATTGTTTTTATCAGTGATATTCCTCGACCTTATAGTGAGGTGAGTTTAGGAGTAATTAATTTCAATAAATGTTTTGTTTTGACCAACTTCACGAAAATAGTTTTATTATTCCGTCTGCACAGATTTGTTGTTGAACCCATTTATTGATTGACAGTTGACGTACCGTATCCAACTTGCATGCCAGCCCCATAGTGTAAGTATATAATATATACTCCACAAAAATTCTAAGGCGCCGTTTACCCATGCAGACATTTCACTGCATTAAGCTGCTTGTCGTGTACCAATTTATTTAATTGCATACAATAGGGAACAGACCGACATCATTTTATTCCTGGGTTGCTATTATAAACAGCAACAGTTTGATACTGAAAAGCTTGCTGTTTTCAAGAGAGCAGTGATAAACCCGCCAAATGTAACTTAAAAGCTTCTATAACAACCATCATTGAAAGAAATTGACTGGCGATTCCTGCTAACGGTCTCGACCCATAAATATGTATCTTTGTGTGAAAACGATTGTAATCTCGACTAGACAAAGCACATTGAATGTTTCGCAGCCAGGTAGCCAAAGCATTTAGTTTCTTATATTCTACAAACGATCTTCCAACATCCCCTTTTAAAACTTGTTATTGCTCCGGTTTAGCTGGGCTTTGTAGTCCCCCCGCAAACCCTGTTCCTCTCGTGCTTCTGGTCCTTCTTTTCTGTCCCTGCTCCTCCTTGTTGCCCCCCGTTTATCCTTGTTCCTCTTTCATTCCAACGGTAATACTTGTTTAACTCTTTTTTGCCCCTTATTTGTCCTTGTTCCTCTTTGTTGCTCCTCGTTCATCCTTGTTCCGTTGTTTTTTCTCGTCCTCTGTTGCTCTACCTGGCCGCTCCTAATTGTCTCTCTTTGTACCTATTTTTGACCCCTGTTCCTAATTGTTCTCCTTGTTTCTTTTTATTCCTCCTATTAACAACATTTACTCTGTCCTTTGTCATCCACATGTGATGTTTGAATTGTTAACAGTATCCATATTCATTTCATTTTATTTCAACTAAATGTCAAATTCTTATGATTAATGATTTTATTATCACTTTTGCATTGTGCTAATCGTATTATAAATCTGTGATAGAGTTTGTTTCTGCTTTTTTCTAGAATCTCAGACTCCTTGGAAATCGGATGGGTTTGATTCTTAACACCTTTTATGGGGATGTTTGGAGTTTTACAAGCGGAAATGTTGATTACGCAGACACTGCATACATGCCAATTAAACTCGAGTGCCATAATGATGGTACTTATTTCTTTGAATCACCAGGGTTAGCTTTATTAATTTTCAAAATATTCAGCCTTGAAATATTTTCTGTTTGAAGACGTATTGCACTCGAGGAATATGTACGCAGTTGTTAAAAACTGTGAAGTTATCTTTGGTCTAATTTATTGATTTATAACCAGCCTTCAACTTCTACATTGTGACTCACACGAAGGAGTGGGAGGAGAAAACATTTTCGTTGATGGTTTTAATGTTGCAAGGGAATTGCAGAAGGATTACCCTGAGGCATTCAGCTTCTTATCGAATACAAAGATTCCTTCAGTATATTATGTAAGTATATTTAACCTGTGATCGCATTGTCAAATTGTCATCAAAAAAATAAAAAGAAAGATAATTTTATCTACCCACAATACATATTTCTGAATGGATTACTCATTTAGACAAAAATAATATTCAATTAAAGTGCAGCTAGGTAATAAAATGATATCCTAATTTTGATCAAGGGCTTGCCTTTCGCTAGCTCGCTTCTGATAATTGTAATGCGTATTTCGGCACAAGAAAAGAAATGATTACCATTTACATAAAAATTATTAATTAAACCTGAAAAAATTATCAACTTTTTTGCTCTTTATTCCGAATTTTGTTGAGGGCCTGTTGGATGACTGAATTTTTAGTTTAATAAGTTTAATAATAAGTTGTTTTAGTCAGGCTTTTCAACCATTGATATTGAATGGTTACTCTTATAGACATTATTATACTCGTACTTATTCAGATTTTCTGGTTTTACAGTCACCTGTCTTTTTTTAATATGTTACTGCGGCTGTATTTCGCGGTTTCTTTATGGTATATTTAAAAAACTAGTCTACCGTGAACTGCCTAAAGAGGTATGCCAAGGATATGAGATCTCGGGTACGCGCTTTTAATTGACTTAAATTATTATTGAGTTGATTTCTTAACTTTCATTTTTAAGGAAAGAAAAGAATTCCTGTTCAAGGCTTTTGATCATGTCCTTAAGCTTGACGACTTCACCAAAAATGTTTATCAAATCCGGTATGTGTTCCTTATTTCATTTCTTTTTATATACGTTTCATTTTGTAATTAAATCTTAGACTTGTCTGTTTAAAATTATTGAAATTACTGAGTACCAGCAGTTGTGCTAAGATAGGGATTAACATGTTCCTACTATGACATCATCAATTGCTCGCTTCACATTGCCATAACTCATAAAATATAAACGATTTTAAAATCGTGTCCCTACTATCACAGCTAGTGTACATTAAGGCTCGGAAAACATGGCTGAACAGTAACTGATTGAAAAAACATTCAAATTGTATTTCTAAGTGATTGTGCATGTTATTTTCAGATTTTTCATTATTGATATGTATGTTTTACCAAAATTTCAGAATAAGAACACGGCTTCAGGAATCTTTTGAAGTTTGACTATCTTTTAAATTTTCGATTTTTTTTGTTTTTTCAATGAAACCAAGAATTGGTTTAAAATTAGGTTACAACTAATAGAAATACCTACCTTAGGTTACAACTAATAGAAATATCTGATGATTTGATATGGAATGACTGAATAGCGAGTGGCTGTGAATCCACTTTGATATGAATAAAAGTTTCTTCCCTTGTTCTTCAATGGGCTATTTGCCTTGAAATCTGACACTTTTAGAATGAAATTGTCATCCATGTTATTAATCGTAATTTGTGTGCCACTACTATAGCTATACGGGCCCTTGTTTGCGGTGACAACCCTTAAGAGGCCAATCAACGGAGAGCTGTCTAGATTCCGTATCGACCTGATGACCAAACAATGGTTTATGATGTAGGTCATTGACCTATACATTTACCAAACCATGATAGTAACCCTAAACATAATATGAACTTGATTGCTCATTTTGTGTTTTATGGAATCTAGACAACGCTCATAAACTGGGATAGCATTTTCATGGAGTCGATTAGGGACGATGCGAATCAAATACAGAGGTAAATTTGTATTGGTTTAAGTTGAATCTCTTCCTTGTTCGCTGTCATCGATTGTGGCAAAAAAGTACTGTTTCAGATGCCTTAAAATTTTCCCATGTTCATTTGAAGATGCTCATTGTTTGTTTCAAATCCTAATCGAAATTTTTATCATAGAGGAATGTAATTTATAGAACATCGGTGCGAACCAATATGAAGCAAATATTACTTCGCCTAAAGTTTTACTTATAATTATTTTTTTAGTATTCTTCTCTTTAATAGCTTTAATAGCTCTGACCGTGATGTACTAAGCTGTCTATCGTTCGAAGATGTCGCAAGATTCTACGATTCATCTCATAAATTGACCAAATTGATTCGTGAACCTTCAAACGAGCTGAGCGTTAAAACACGTCCTGGTAGAGCGGCTATTTTTGATAATTGGAGGTAATTATCTAGTTGAATTAAATCCTATCGAAGTGAAGTAACAATGAACTCCATGCCTACCCATTGATAATTGTTTTCAAGCTATGAAAAGATCACTACTATATAAACTAATCAATAAAACAATCCCAGCACATATTTTTTATTTTGATATCCGTCAGTGTCAATGTGCAAGGTATGGTAGAAGACGATGAAGAAATGATTTTCACTGAGTAGCTCTAAAATTTTTTTTACTCTTCAACTTTAACTAGTACAAGCATCGTTTCTCACTGCTGATTAGTCATCCCTTCATGTTTAATTGTATACCGCACCAAACGCGAAGCATTTTCGTAGTAGCTATAACTCTGTGAAATTGTTTATTATGATTTGTCGAACGACGATTTTCTATTTTGCAGAGTTTTTCATGCAAGAAATACGTTTACTGGAACAAGATCAATGACTGGTTTTTACGTCAGAAAAGGTGACTTTCTAAGCAAAATAAAATCTCTTAGATTGAAAATTTCCTAAAAGATTTGCATAAGATCGCAAGACCTTCATTGTTATAAAAAACGTTATGTTTGAAAGTTTATACATAATAAAGCAGAAAAATCGCCATATGTGCCGCTCGTCCATTTTGACCTTCCACTCTTGTGATTTTTATTGACAATTAAGAATAATTTCCTTTTTAAATGTGTAGTTTTCCAATTTGTCAAAATTCTCTTACTCACAGATAATATGTCAACCATTTCTTGTCTTTATTATGTTAACCCTTGCATTTTTTTGCTATGCAAGGCTTTTTCTTCACTGTTCTATTGGGACACGTTTTTTCCATTCGTATAAGAATTTAAAAAAGCAAATTCCTTTCGTACCTTTTAATATATAATAATACATAGATATCAGGAGATTGCGGTCCTCTGTACTGAAGCATTGTTGTCCAATGGAACAAAGTAAGTTTCTCTCCATTGTGTTACTCTGCCTATAAAAAAATGGGTAGTAAAAATGTATCAATTTATATCAGAAAATAAGTCTTAGGAACCTTCAAGTACAGTATTCGTTAGACGTGTAGCTAACTATGAAAGACTGTACTGTTGGAGATACTTCTGTAGGAGGCACTCATTTAGTGCTGGAGCATTAATGTGCGGCTTTGCAGAGCAGTCATAAACAATTTTCAGTTTTGTGACATTGTTCATGGAATACTGACTGATGAGGAACATAAGTGGATTGTCTCCCCTGCCGACTTATCAGAAACTGATTACAGTATATAAATGCTGATCCGCTGCTGCACAACATCATCATAAGTTTGCAGCTTCCCAATTTTTTCTAGTTTCTTGGTCGTAGGGATCAACAGGTTCAAGTTCTTGTTCGCAAGTACTTTGATATGGTAACTTCTCCATGGAAACTTTGTTTTTAAGCAACCATCCGTATATTCTGTTATCTGTTCCTTGAAGCTTCCATAAATGAACTGGTCACTCTTGGGTGGCTCTGCAACGCAAAGGATGTCCGAAGTGCACAGTCGTTCAAACTCTTCTTGCCTGGTTTGCAGAAGAAATTGTTTTTCGTGTTCCTGATCGCCCTTCCCCGAAAAGCGTTCAACCGGGTCACTATCCGGGTTTCTCCCAAGCACTGGGGGTTCATTTGTCCTTATTGGTTGACAGTCTCTGACTCGCAACACAACATGGTTAGGAAGATTTGTTTACGTTGTTGCTTCATCACAGAATTTTAATCGTCCTATCCTTGAACATTTGCTCAATTTTCTTTTGTTCTTTTCGAGTTGGCTTTGTTTAGTTTGGTAATAACATCGCCAAGATCTATCCGCTACTTGCTCCTGTGCCGACCATAATCCGCACTGGTTCTTTCTCTATGTAGCTGTCAGTGTTGAGAGTAGATCTGCAGACTGTCTACTGGTAGCACTCATGCCTTTCTCTGTATGGCTGCCCATCCCGTCGGTTGTAGATATGATTTGTTGGTGGCAGACTGATGTATGATGTTTGAGTTTTGTTTTGAAAATTTTTTCCTTTCAAAATTCTGATGAATTTGACAACTAACGCGGAAGGGTTTTCCGATGTTACTCAAATGTTCACAATTCATTACTAGACTCAAATTTAAGTTTGCTGTTTCATCGTTTAACAGTATGGTTTGTTCATTACGCGTTTGATTACTTTCAGCCTGTTGTAATTCGAATTTAGGCCAATTTTCTTTGTCAGAAATTATAAATTCAGGGCCTGGCCACCCCAAAGAGTTTTTAATTAGCTTAGAAAATTTTGACCCTCTGGTTAACAGCGACAGGGTTAGGCAGTTATTTGGTTCCAAAAAAATATCACGCTTGAACAACAAATAGCGGTAAATATTTTTCAAAAGTCTTAATGCAACAAAACTTGTTCCACTTAGTAACAAAACAATGCTTGATCAGAAAATGCTATTTTTAGTCGTATGGAGACAATTGTTGCTATGGAAACAAATGAAAAGTGGAGAGGTCTTTTAAACTTTAGGAACAATTATTCACTTGCATGGTCTAAACTCAAGCCTAAGTAGTACTACCTATTGTTATTGTAGTGACCTATTATTCCAAAAATGAATAGAGGAATTTTTGCTCCATCAAAGGGTTTCTGGGGTACCCCCAAACAATGTTTCCATAGCAACATGTATCAAAATGAAAATTTTCAAAAAATGTCTATTTATTTAAAATAGTTGCATAATTGGGTCTTATTCTTGAATTTTGATGCATTTAGGTGAAAAGACCTCTGAGTTGTGTTCTTAAATGGAGAGGTCCAAAAAAGACTGTTTTAAGAAAACGCAAGTTGAAGTTTGAGCTTTGATATGTGGATACCAAACAGAGAAGTGAATAGATGTCAAACCAAAGATCAACTCTATATCAATGCTGATGTTCATGCTGATGTTCAAACAGATGATTTAAATTCAATTTTCAGTCACTTTCTCTTCTTTTCAACCCATAACTCAACAATTTTCTCTGGCGCAAAACTCTCTGGCTCTGCTCCTGTTCCAAAACTTTCAAGTTTTCAAGACCTGTCCACCATTTTATTTGTTTTCATTCATTTCTCGCAACCCTCATTGTTTACTTTGCCTGGGGTACTTCTCCATATACTGAGCAGCTGTTTTTGTGTCTTCTACTCTAAATGCTCCAAGTGTGTTAAATAAAACATCTAAGCCAATTTTTTTATGATTTGAACTTAACTAGTAGCAAAACAATTCTCTACACCTATTGTGTCACATACAGCAGTGGTGACACTTCGTTTTCCACAGAAAATTGTCTTCGGTGGCCTAGACTGAAGAAAACCATTTAAGCTGCCATTTTTTGCCATTTATCATCTATAGTCACTGCCAAATTTGCTATTGTTTCACCATCTTCACCTTGATCAATATTTTCGGTCTACTCTTCCTGAATTATACTGCATATGGGGGAGAAAGCATCAGATATTTTGGAATCCGCTGTTATGATGGCAGCATCTTCTATCTCTTGCCAATGCTAGCTATATGATTTTTTTTATTTGGGGAGGCAACTTTAAAACACCACAAAATCGTGTGGTGCACTTCTGTAGTAGCGCCAAAGTTTTCTTCAAAGGCAACAAATAAAATGATTTCAAAGATTTTTCACAAAAGTAATGACGGCGAGCTGACAAATGGCTGCTTCCTCAAGAAAGTGTTTAAACCTCATTTTCAATATGGCATGGGTAGGAGACATATGTCGAAACGTTGCGCAATAAACAGGGGTTACAAAGATATCATTTTGAGCTCTGAGAGGGGTACTGTATATTTTGAAAATTCCCCTAGCAACCACAAAAATAAGACATCAAAAATCGTTGCTAAGGATAATTCCCGTCCACTCCTTAAAAAATGCCAAATCTCGCTAGGTTACTGATGCTTTATAAACTTTAGAAATGTTGCACTAAAATATACATTCAAAATGGGTTCGAATGAAATGAAACGAAAAGTAGTAAAAAATCTCCTTCTCCAAAATTGTTCAGATAACGGCCTCCTTAATGCGGCCATTCATTCTCAACGAGGTATTTTCTGGACTTGCAAGGGAGCAACGCGTGTGCCTGAAGTTAATAATTTCACATATATTCTCAAATAAATTGATGCCCCATAGGCAATTTTACTGGCGTTGGCGAAACTGTGGAGTTGGAAAGAGTAATTAGCAAGACATTGATTCAGAAAGATTGTACAATCTTGCTTCAGGACGTCCCATTGGAAATGATATTGCGGAGAACCTCTTGACTGTTAAGGAACGTGGCCATTCAATGATGAATGAGTTTTGAAGTGGATTGGAACACTTTGTGTTTGCAATTTTTGGAAGAAGACAACAGCATTCATTGAATGAAGCAAGGAGAGAAATATTTTAGGACAAATTAGAAAAGGATGAAAAAGTCATTGATCTGCCTCTCCTTCCACCATGCCAGACTAGCCTGGAGTTATATTGCAAGCGAGCAAACTTTGTGGCAAGAATGTGGCGAAATGCTTCGAGTCCTATTTTATTGTTGGATGCTCTGAGCAATCATGGTTGGCTTGCCGATTTGACAATAAATTTGATAGAAGAGGCGCTCTGAGCAATCATGGTTGGCTTGCCGATTTGACAATAAATTTGATAGAAGAGGCGTATCCAGAGGAGATAGCCGAGCTCCTGATTGACGATAGCAAAAATGATGATGCGGCAGAGATCGAAAACAACGATATGCTAACTTCGGACATAGTCATATGGTTCGGATGAAGAAAGCAGTGACGGTGACAGCGATGTCCATGATTACTCAATAAAATTAAAGCGTAAAAGTAAATTCATCCTTTTCTATCATATTTCGATTCAATTTATCCCAGTGATACAGCCTAGCATTCGGAAAATTACGTATTTAAAGTGACACCTATAGCAGCTGTTGTGTTATTGTGCGGAAAAATGATGGCTCGATGAGACTCTGTATTGATTGGAGAACTAAATGATAAAACCATAACAGACATCATCCTATCCCCAGAATCCAGGACACTTTGGATAGTTTTTCTAGACAGAAATGGTTCCCTACTATCGATCAAGGAAAATCCTACCATCAAGGTTTTATATAAGTCGCCATTTGACTGCTTTCGTGACCCCCCGGGGTCTGTATGAGCGGATTAGACTTCCACTGGTCCTCAAAAAGGCTCAAGTGGAATTTCAGCGTTACATGGAGAGCTGCGTAGAGGAGTTTAGAGATGAATTTTGTGCACCTTACCTCAATGACGTGATCATGTACCCAAAGTCATTCGATAAACATTTGGAGCACGTGCGGCAAGTGTCGAGGCGATTAAAAGAGAAAGGCATCAAGCTGTAGGCAGAGAAATGTGACATGTTTAAAAGAAAGATCGTGTATCTAGGTCGAATCGTGTCCTAAGAAGGTTATCACGTAGATCCGGAGAGCACGAATACACTACTCAAGCTACGCGACTATATTTCAAAGACCGTCGGTGAAGTTCGCCATTTGACAGGTTTGCTGGGGTACTGTCGCATGTATATAAATAATCTTTCCAGAATAGCAAAGCCTATCGGCGACCTACTAAAAGTAGAGCAATTAGGCAGTTATAAAGGAATGGAAAGAGACACACCGGGCAAACGCAATCGAGCATCATCACGTACACCAATCATCTGGCTAGAGCCACATCAGAGCGCTCTAGATTACCCGATCAGCTGTCTAACTAACCCTCCAGTTATGGCATTTCTAGATTTTGGTACCCCATTTGTACTTCATACAGACGCATCGCAAAAAGGTCTTGGAGCAGCTTTGTACCAAAAACAGCAAGGAAAAATGAGAATGATTGGGTATCGCCTCTCGCACATAAAGACCAGCCAATTAAGCCCACGTTTAAAAATCGACATGGTGAGTTCCGCTGAAGTAAAAGCTATTATGCATGAATGGAGTAAGCTAGCACAATATCTTTTGGCCACAAATGGCTAGAGACATTGAACATTATGTAACAAACGTCTGTACATGCTTACAACGAAAAAAGCCTTTATTACCACCACCTTTATTGCCCCTGCTCAAAATATCGTCACAAGTGAGCCATTTTAACTCATGCGAGACAAGCTGCAACATACTCAGCTTCTGTTGATGAAAGTGCGACAGTTCTCTGTCTCTTGCTTGCGTCACAAATTAAAAACAAAGAGTCTGACTGAGATTTGCGGCCATTTAGATTACCACCCCAGTGTACATCAACGAATCACATGAGTTGAACCTTATCTTCTCTTGATCAATTGAGCTCAATTCTCCAATCGATTGTTCCTTTGATGTAGCGTAAAATATGTAACGTTTCACACTTTGCCAATGTTCCCCACTAGGGTTAGAACAAAATTAGCTTCAGCAATATCAGGTCAATATGCAGGTGTTGTAGTCACAGCATAAGAAAGACTACCGATAATTACTTGATGCTTTTGCTTCAATGAATTGCATCACCATCATTAACAACAAATATTGAGCTAGTTAGTTACTTGATGTTTCGATACTGGTTTGCAATCTTGCATCCCGTATTTATTCAGCATATCGGCAGATATCTTACTAGATGCAACAAAATCTTCTTTTTGGCTCTGTCACGTTTAATCCGGATGCCAAGCAGATACATGGAAGATCGTTTTTGCAACTCTTTCTTCTCCTTCATCGGCAATTGAACACTGTTACAAGCTAACAGCAAGCAGGTCGTCCACGAAAAGAGAAATAATAATGAATTCGTTTCGCACTCGCTTGATGTACAGGCAATTACCAAACATGAATTGTTTGTCTCCTTTATCCTTCAAGAATGTATCCATTGGCTTGAACCAGCATCTTGAAGCTTGCTTAAGTCCATACAGACTTTTGTTAAGTTTACATACGAGATTCTCTTTACCTTTTTCCAGAAAACCTTCAGGTTGATTCATATAAATCTCTTCCAGTAGTTCACCATTAAAGGGGAATTTCGGTCCAAAATGAAATCTTTTTATATTGTTGCAATTGTATCCTTTCACAACAAGAATGTTGTTGTTGTCGCCTACGTCACTGCGTGCAATGGAAAATGTGAGTAATGGGGCGGTATCGCCAAATGCGTTGGTTTAATTACGGAGATCGTTGAAAACTTCCAGAAAGCAATAGTGATTCTGGGTTCGACCCACCCTATTTTAATTTCATAAATAGAGTAAATCTAAACAAAGAAATATAACAGAAGAATTATTTTCCGAATGTCGAGCTGTGCTGCTTTTGGATGTACGAATCGTTCCAAAGCCAAAATAAATCGTTGATGTTTTATCAAATACCGGCAAAAAGTCGCAACAAACAACTCAGACAAAAGTGGTTGGCGAATATACGGAAAAGTTGGGAACTACCAAAAGATAGATGTTACATTTCTTTTGAACATTTTGAGGAGAACTGCTATGAAACAGATCTTAGGTAAATAACAGATATATTGTTGTGTATTATTGTTAACAAAATATATGAAAGAAACAAATATTCAAGGATAGATATGGGCTATGATAAATCATAGTCAATAGAAATACACTGGTCTGGAAACTCGCTAATTTCAAAGGAAGCCGCTCTCGATGTTGAGTCATGCTTGTTTTCGATTCAATGAAGCACACCGTGCACACACTGTAATAAAGAAGGCCTCGCGCAATGAAGTTGTTCGGACAAATGAGCTAAATGGCTTAGGCCTGTCTGTCTTAAACCATGTATCGTCTGTATCTGTTATTTATACCACCATGCCAAACGTCTGTGTATTCGATTCTAGATTCTCCCTCTGAAACTAATCATTTTTTGCAGATGGAAAGTGGCAAGTTTCAATGCTCAGTATGCAAGAAAGTATGCAAGACAAAGGGTGGTCTAACAAGACACGCAAACTCCAAACGCAAAGTAGATAGCGATGACAACCATCAAGCTAAAGGAAATGATAAGGAAATAAGTAAGGCCTTATTCATTAACCTTTAAAACCAGAGCTGCAAGGAATTGTCTGAAGATCTTTGTTTACCCTTGGATATCCGTTCGAACTTGGCAAGTTTTGAATTTTTAATGCAAGAAGAGAACAGTGATGAAAGGAGCCAAGTTTTAAGTGAAGCAAAATTGCTGTACAAAGTGCTCAGTGATAAAGGGAATGTGGAAAAAATTTTCAGTAAATTTTATGCAAACATTGTTCCCAAAGCTAGCAATCTTTTTTATCCACTTAGTGGGTGTACTGCAACACTGCTGTGTACTAAAATAGCCGAAAAAATGGTTGCGCCAAGTAAGCAAAATTCATCGGATGTAGTTCTATCCAGGAAGGAATCATTGACTGAAAATGAAAAGGCAGCATTACAATACCTTGGTGGGTATGTATTGTCAAATTTGAGCAAGAAAATATTCAAATCAAAGCACCATAAATCTGCTATTGGCCAACAACATCTCTCAGTCTTACAAGCAGGTCGTGCTAGTGAATCAGAAAGCCCACAGCGGCTCGTTGACAATGTTAATCGTGGGGGACTTTGGAAAACTACTGAAACAGTTCAAAACATCTTCACTCTTGCTGAACTGGAATTTCATTCAAATACAAATGGATTAACCAAAAGTATAAATTCAAGAAAGATTGTTGAGACTCTTTGCATCAATCAAGAAATTTTGGGCCTTTATCAATCATGGACAGGTTCCTGTAGTCTTGAAATAGAAGAATCAGTTGGCAAAGATCTACTTGTAAACGTGCTAACTTTGTATGTAAAAGTAAGATCATTCTCTTATGCCAAAGATGTTATAAATCGACAAAGGACAGAAAAGCAAAATCACTCTCATTAAGAAAGGAGATCCATAAGGCAAGTGATAGGCCAACAGTTACAGAGTGAGATCAAAGACTCACTATGAATGGTTATGATTAACATTTATTATCTTTTATTATTTGTGTGATTCTAGAAGTTTTTCTGGTTATTTGGTTCATTATGGTATTTTAAAGTCTGTCCCTTTTTCTCTTGGCAATTGAATCATTGCTCACGCTATGCCATTTTGTCTCATCTTTGCCTATCTTTCTTCCTCGAGTATTTCCTTTCAACTGAAGAATTGAGCGCTGTATTCTTAATTTGTTATCATTGTAGCCAAAATCGCGTACGCTTGGGTTGTCACACCTCCTGCCAAGCCCCCTTTGTCGACCAAAGTACTCCTCCACTGGATCCTGGCATAACTTGCTTGACAAGACAAACTCTGCACCATTCTCAAGCAGATACCTAGCAATGCCAATCAGAGAGAAGACACTTATTTTTAGCCCCTCGTGTGTTTGGCGAGAAATGAACATTCTTGCACGGGTGTTTTCATCAAATGCACCTTCCCTGCGTGAGACACTTTCCTTCCAAGCATCAAAATAGGCAAGAAACTCCTGCTCCAACCACTTAAATCTTTCATCTGCAACATCTTTGTATGGGCATAAATTTTCATTTCTTTTATCACGGCCTTCCTTTGTGCTCCTAACATTAAAGCAGTCGAAGAAATTGTTCATAAGTTCACAGAACTTTGCTGTGGCATGTGTATTTCTTCCAGAGAACTCCCTCAGCATAGCTGCCATTGTTTTGCTCAGAACTTGAGCAGCTAGACTAACGCGCATAACTGAATAGGAATTCAGTTGAATATGATCAGCTGTTAATCTTGGCATAAGGTGAAGTCCAGTTTGCTGATCATGGTAGTAGGCATTAGTTATATGTGCCCAAAGTAGATCATCACCATTGTTCCACATATAGCGACTGTGACGACCTGATCCTGAATTGCACAAGCAGTTTCTCCCTGTCTTCAGCAAATGGGAAGCATCACTAAAGAAAAATATGCTGCGATTTGGAGCATAGATTTTTTTAACTTTGTAAACAACATCTTTTTCATTCTCAGCATTCATTTCTTCGTGCATTTTAAAAAACCGTCTGTTTGGTGACGCACCATCAGCTGTAGCAGCTACTACAGTGAGTCTACAAGTTATCTCTAAAATAGCAACTGCCCTCCAAAAGATTGGAAACAATTGATATTAAGTAATTGCCCCAGTTGCAAAATACCCCACCACAAACTGCAGTTTGGAGTATATTCCTTTAACCATGAATACGAGGGCATGCGTGGCTATATTGTCTTGACTTTCAAGGGTGGCATAGTTTATATCAGGGTCTCCCAAATCAATATAGCCAATAAGGTCACCGGAATGCTTGTCCAACACAAGTCCACTCTGAACTTTCATTTCGTCAAACAAAATGGCAACAAATCTCTCCACTGGTTTGTAATCTCTCACCATTGTATTCAACGTTTCAATAACAGCTGGATTAAATCCAGTTGTTGGTTTAATTGCATTGCTGTAATCTCTTAACTGACATCGACTTGGTAATTCTATAGTGCCAGTTCCTTTAAATGTACCTCTCAGTTCATCGTAAGCAGCAGAAGATTTAGAGGCAATTGAGAGACACCATCTTATGATCATAGGATTGTATCTTCTCCCATTTGAACACCTTGTTGCATTTGTTTGTTGCTGTTGCCAAAATAATTTCATGAAGGGACTCGTGTCATCATGATGCATTGAGATTGTTTCCAGGACATCATGGCTCAGCTCAGATGTCACTTTAATGCTGTGATCTGCAATCTCTGATCTAATTTCTTCAATTTTTGACTCTAGTTGCCTACACTTTAGCCTGTTGGCCTGTAGAGTCAGCTTTAGCCGCTTAGATGAAGTGAGGCTACCTGGAGCTTTAGGTTTGGCAGGAATATTATCTTTTGCCCTGTGCCTCCTTTCTTGCTTCTTGTATACAGTGATCTTCTCTTCACATCTGGAACACCTATCTCCATCAATGAGAACTTGGCACTCTTGTGCACGGCAAAATTCTTTGGCAGAAAATGGTTTTTCTTCACCATCAACCTATATTGGAATGACATGTTTTATAGAACTTCCTGAAAAACAAACAGCACTGTGTCCTGCACAGATCGCTAAGTTGTCTACTTCCATTAGAAGGTCTCAAACTGTCACTAGCCTGACTATTCTTTTAAAGTCTTTGTACAAAGCGTGATCAGCAGGTATGAACCAGTTAAAAACAGAAATTGTGTATGACAGGCTTTCATCAATAGTTACACATAACTTTGGAAGTATATACGGGATCTGGTGTTTCTAAAATTTTATTGTATCTGCATTGACAAAAAGGCCCCAATCTTTTAATATCAGTTTTTTCACTCTCAATGTCAGATTTTGAAAATCCTTGTAGAAGAAAGCTGAGGAACTGCTGGCTTCAGTTTCATTCACAATATTTCGTTGCTTTCTTGGATTTGAATTCTTTTCCCCAAGATAAGAATCAGATGGCTTTTTGGGAAGCTCCTCTGTTGGCAAAGCACCAAATGCTAACAGTTTCTTTGTGAGTTTTGGTCCTTTATCTGGAAACAAATTGTTGATCATAAATAAATGTAAGGCAAGGCAAGCAAATATAAGGTTACTACATATGCCTAGGCAGTAAATAATGTGCTAAGAAAAGTTTTTTTGCATCGATTATCAATGTGGTCTCTAACACTGCTGACATTTAAAACATCATAAGACATCATAAAGGAATAAACTGTTGTTTTTTTCTGACCAAAACATAAGCCTAGGCCTGCTGTCTCCTGCTCTGCTGTAAACGTCTATAAACTTTACTTACGTATTGATCTATCTCAACCCAAACAGATATAAAATGTTTCACTGATAAGAACGTGGGTGACCGAAAAAAAACAGGCGTGGATAAAAAAAGTGGAACGTCCACAAAAACGGTAAGTGACGGCACACAGGTTTTTGCATTGAAATGAAAAATGCAGCAGTCAACACTGATGAAAGTTTAACTACTTCACTGGATGAATCGTTTAGCAGTGAATCAGAGGGAGAGATCAGCCTATTAAAAGATGGTGACTCTTTGTTCCAGCCTAAGAGACGACCGATTCTGCTGAGAAGAGTGACGCGGATGAGAATAGGCCAATATAGCAGCATGAACCAAGTGACGATTCAAAATATATTGTCTTTTGGTCATGCCTGCTTCCACTGTTATCAATTAGTTCAAAATGCTTTTCTTCCCAAGCATTGATACGAGTTGTGACTACAGGGGTTATGCTAAAAGTTGAAAGACTCTGCAACAATAACCATCATACAACATGGCACTCAACTCCAAGAATAAGCGGGATGTCTTTATACAATCTTGAATTATCAGCTGCAATACTATATACTGTCAAATACCTATACTAGAATTCAAGAAATGCTTTCCTTCCGTAATGTCGCCTTTATCGGACACACAAGTTACCATGCTATTAAAAAAAAATCCTTTTTCCGGTAATTGATTTTTATAACAATGTCAGGAAAGAGTTGCTTGCTTTGATAGATAGCCATGTAGCGTTATCAGGAGATGGCAGATGTGATTCACCAGGTTATTCCACGAAGTACGGTACGTATATTGTAACAAATACAAAGACAATTTTAGAAGTGTCGGTTGTTCATGTTGGTACTGTCGCAAACTCTTCTGCTATGGAGAAACAAGGCCTTAATAACTCTCTCGAATCATTAAAAAACAAAACAATTGAGGTTGCATCGCTAACCACTGACTGACGTGTACAAATTAAATCATATATGAAAACTCAAGAAAGTAATATAAACCATCAATTTGACAATTGGCATGTAAGCAAAAATATTAAAAAGAGATTAGCAAAGCAAGCAAAGAAAAAAGGCTGCTCTTATTTAAATGAATGGATAAAATTCATTACTAACCATTTCTGGTGGTGCTGCGCTACATGAAAAAAGATCCAGTTCTACTGCGCGGAAAATAGATAAGCATTGTACACCATATCAGAAACGTCCACAGATGGAAAGATGCTACAATTTATAAACGCTGCAAGCACCACAAACTGTCTCCGAGAGAAAAGCGTGAGAAAAAATGGCTAGAAGAAGGGTCGCCTGCATATGTGGCATTGGAAAGTCTCGTGGAAGATAAATATCTGTTGAACGATTTTAAATATTTAACCGAGTTCAGTCATATAGGGAAATTGCAAGTATATCATTCCCTCTACGATAAGTATTGTTCAAAAAGATTGCACTTCGGATTCGGGGGAATGACAGTGGGACAGAATATGGCCAAGCAAAGACAGCAGACAATCAAGATGGGAACAAGCTGCCCTTTCCTAAGTCACCCAAAGTTGGGTGATGAAAAAATTTCGGAAAGAAGGACAAAATATATTTAGAGGAATTAATGAAAGAAACGGTGAAAGCTCCATCATTCTTCCGATGTGTTTAGATATCATTATTTGTTTGTTTCAGAAACGTTTTCCTAACAGCTTTTTGGCTTCACAATAGTTTCAATTTGAAATTTGTAACCCTGCGTTGAACCAGTCAATGATCTCTGTAAGTATTGCAATGTCTCCACATTTGCTAGACCTGGATTTATATCTATGCTTTATTTAAAACTATCCCAGAACGTAGTCCATTGCGTAGAATCTCCATTGTAGATTAACAATGGTAATTGCGGTAATTTGATCTGGTCTTTTCTGTGTGACTCTAAGGCTTGGTTCTGACTCGGTGGTTGCGTTCATGTTTTCACTTTTAAGGCATTTTATATAGCTCAACTGGCATGTGTGGCTCCTCGAAGCCGTAGAGACTCGCGGCGGCCACACCCCGGACAACGGCTTCCACTGGCCGGCTGAACCACATGCTGGGGGCCCAATAGGGGCAATAGGTTCGACGGTGGACCTCTAAGACGGCGCATGAACCCGCAAATGGGTCAAACGGCGATCTTTACAGAAGAAGTCAGGGGTGACTTGGATACCCCTAAGAGCGGCGCTCCGTAGAGCTCAACCGGTCACCAAGTAAGAAGATGGTGTCTCCTAAAAAACACCAGACAGAAGGTAATGGCAACCCACTGTCTCAAACTTGCCAAGAAAATCATGGAAATGGAAATTTACGAAATAACGATAATGATGCCTCGCTCGGTACGGTGAACCATATGCGACAGGTGGCACCGGATCGTCATCTGGCTACTGTCAGCCTCAAAAGGAACGATGCAATTCGAATAGGTACATGGAACGTACGGACGATGTACCAAAGCGGTAAATTCGAAAATGTCAAACAAGAAATGGCACGGCTAAAGATCAATATTCTCGGAGTATGTGAGACGAGATGGACACAGAATGGAGATCTTCGATCGGACGGGTATCGTATAATATACGCAGGAGTACAAAAGCATGAGAGAGGAGTTGGTATCATATTAGACGAAGAACGAGCGAAATGTGTGCTGGGACACTGGGAGCTATCAGAACGAGTAATGCTTGAATCTGTCGGTGAATCTGTCGGGAAGTATGGGCTTGGAGCACAGAACAAAAGAGGCGAGCGATGGGCAGAGTGGTGCACTGGAAACAACCAAGTGACTACCAATACCTGGTTCAAGCAGCATCCTCGACGTCTGTGGACGTGGATGAGCCCTGGAGGAAACTTTAAAAACCAGATCGATTATATCAGCATTAACCGGCGGTTTCGAAATGCAGTGCAACAGTGCAAAGCATACCCAGGTGCTGACTGCGGAAGTGACCATGCCCCGGTAATCTGCACGCTTAAGATTAAGCTGAAGAAGTTGAAACGCGCTT
>JAACYV020214755.1:6893-21792 GCA_009936425.2 Chrysaora fuscescens | reverse complement strand
TGCAAAAAATAACAACGACATCGTTTTCAGAAGGTCCGATTCCATCAGAATGCGAAATAAAAATGTTTGGGTTTAGGAGCCCTTTAACGAAAATGCCTAGATCTTAATATATGTTCTCTTGCTACTGACACAATCATGCTACTGATACTTTTACTCGAAAACTCTTTAAAAATTTACGAAAATAAAACGACCTAAAGCAACCAGACGTTCGAGGCTTTGAAAGTGGAAGTTATTTTTTTAGAAAATACATAACCTGCTAGAAGGAGAGGTCTCGTGAAGTCGAGCGGAAGTGGCTGGAGCCGCCAACATCGAATTTTGTTTTAGATCGAAGATCGCTAGACTGGGTGAAGATTCGACACTGCTCAGGCAATGGGTGCAACAGCCCAGGGGTGAATCGCAAGGAAAGTCGTGGAGGGAGACCACTTTATGTTTTAATTCCGAGGAAATTATCACAAGAGTAGCATTGCGCACCACTAGAGTACGGTAGGAGGGCAGGGGAGTGCTATTTTGTCTTATTTGCCTTAAAGCACAGCTATATAGTCTAGAGAGCTACAAAAGAGAACTTCATTTCTCAAATGCAACTGATCATTAATATCAAAAGAGCCTGGTTAGCACTAAACAGTACAAGCATTATCAACACACATTGAAGCATCCATTTACTTGTTTTCAATCCACATTTTGAAAAACAGCTGGTTTAGTAAGGCTACAGGTTACAGCATGAAGCAACCAATTTTTAGATGATTTTGGGAGATTGGTACATTTCTATGGAATTTGTGTCGTCATTTATGTCGTTCTGTGGGGTCATTTATAATAACATTTACATCCCTTAACTTGCAACAAGCCTGGCATGAAAATACAGCCATACATTATTACCTATTACAGGATCCTTGTTCCATTTCAGTACGTTGGAAGCTCCTTTGCCACCCTACCCTTTCACTCCTCTTTGCTGAAGGTGCCAATTCGATACCAGAAATTATTTTGGAAAAAAGTTTGATTTGATAAGTCTTGATAAAAATTCAAACTTGTATAAATCTAACGAAAATCGTGTTAGAAACCTGTATGCGTTAGCACAGGATATTGATAAAAACCTGACCCAACTCCTATAAGCAATGGAATCAAAGATAATTTCAATTGACCTCATTAAGACAGCTATCCCAATTCTAATTGAATTGGAAATTATGTTAGACGTTGGACAGATTATTAGTAAATTGCTAAACTTCTATTTACTAAAGATAAATGCAAGAATCAAACACTGATATTAATTCCAATTCTGTTTCAATATAAACAGTATCTAAATCTTTAACACAGTTTCTGCCAAATCAACTTGTAAGGAAAGAGGCCCAGCTTTTGTAATTATATTTATTTATGTTGCAAGAACTGTGCATTCTGCATATTCATTATTTTATCCAGGCAAACAAGCAGGCCTGGTTGATGTCGTAAAATAACTTATGCGAGTGTGCAATTGGCTGAATATCATTGCCAAATAAAGGTAAAGGTGGGAAATTTAAAAACAACAGAGCAATTACTTATAGATGGTTTGGGCATATAATGAGGCATATTGGCATACTTTCCATAGCAAACAACATCATGCATATATAACAAGTGGACCTAGGGAATGGGCCAACTTTAAATATCATGGCTGCAGAAAATAAGAAACTCTATTCAGCTATCAGCCAGCAACAGAGACAACTAGATCAGCTGATGATAATGAGGTGTGATGAAGAGTTAAGAAACTAAAAGTGCTCATATGGTCCACATGAAATTGGATCAATGATCATGAACTGATGTTGGCCTGTGTTATTGACTACAGTTTGTGCCCTAGCAAGAGTGGTATGATTGAACAATACCCTTGAACAATAGTATCAATTAACTGATGGACAGCTCAGCTGAGTTGGTTCCAAACTGACCCCTAGAAGAAATTCAGTCTAGGCCATGAACTTACCATTTTAACTTTCAAGTGTGTAGCACATGACTTGCCGGGGTGTTTAAAAGGTTAATCCAGCTGCAATTCTCTAATGACCCAGGCACCCAGGGTGTACTCCCATTAAGGCATGGTAGCGGGTTCAGTTAATGTGATGGTCTTGAATGGCTACCAAGTGGCCCAATTGCTACTTAATTAGAAAATTAACAACATTTTATCTTAAATCATGGAATATCCATCCAGGCACTCCCTGAAAGACTTTGCATAGCCAATTGTTGTAATGGGAATTGGCAGAAAAATGTGAATTTTGACATTTAACCTTTGGCCCTCTTCGACCCTGACTGGACCATCTATGGTATAAGTTTAAAATTACATATTAAATATAATAAAATATAGTAATGAGTAGCAATAGCTTACTAAATATTGTGTACTCTGTAGAGATAGGCCCATAGTCTTTCACCCTTTGCAAAAGAGTCGCATGGATGTCTTCATCGTAGCCATAGTCAAGGGTGTTCCCAAGAATTGGAACGCCCCATGGACCAGGAATCTTTCGCAAAGGATCCAGCCACCAGCGAATAATTCTTGACACCAAAAATATGCAAATAACTGCGATGTACAACTCCCATCTCGACAATAAATCTGTGATTATTGTCATTTCCGAAGGTGTCGGTTGCCAGGTATCTAGTCCACTAACCGGTACTTAAAAATTAGTTTTTTAATGCTTTCTTTTACAAGATAACAAGTCCTTTGAATGATGGTGTTAAAAATCAATAAGTTACTGAGGCTGACGCAAGAAAATATCTTCTGGCAACTTTCACCACTAAGCAAAAGCAAGAACGAAAACAATAGAAGGCTCTGTCAACACTATTGTCAACTGTGAAATGAAGATCCTATACTAAACTCAATTCAGTCCAATTAGGGATAGGGATTGATAGGGATTCGCAGGCATTCGAGTAGAACTGGCCGACTGTTGCGCCGCGGAGTCATCAATCTTCGATATCTTATTACAAGAAACAAAAGTAATGATTTAATATGCATATACTAGTCTTAACCTTATAAGACGGAAAAAAAATAAAATCACAAATTTATTTCGATTTTTTAGGCTCTTCGAGTCGTTGAGACATTGATCTTTTCACCAATTATGGGCTGCGGAGGCATTTTCCTTCTTCGATATTTTACAAGAAACAAAATTAAATATTTTCTAAAACTAATTCCCTGTATGCCAATACTAGTCTTAACCTTATGAAATGAAAAAAAAATCAAAATTTAGTTCGATTTTTTAGGCTCTTCCGCAGTTCTACTCGAATGCCTGCGAATCCCTATCAACCTTCATACCTATCCCTAGAGTTGGAGCGAATGGAGTAGATAATTTTCATTTAATGGAGATTAATAAGTTAATCCTAGTTAATCACACAGTAGGCGACATTTTGGTCTGGTTCTAGGGGTGTCAGTTTACTACTTATTTTCTGGCTTGCATCAAGCCAGTTGCTTATTTTCATTTGTTTAGGGCTGACAGCTCAGTTGGGTGATTTTAAGGTGTGCTAAGCTTAGATGCCCTAATATTTGCAATATTGTAGGCACTTTTGGATTAACAAATTTTGCAGTAGTTGGGAATGTTACCTATGTGCTATTCCCAACCTCCTCCCCCTATTGCGGGAGCTTTTCTGCTGTCAATATTTTCCCTTCTGCTTTCTTTCCTTCCCCCTTCTCAGTCGCCTTTCTCTTCGGCGTACTGACAGGTGGTTCAGCTTTTGTGGGGCGGGGAAATCCATTGTGTTGGTTTCCCTGTCCCAATCACCGTCCTTAACTCTATCAATTTCTCAGGCAAATTGATGGGCTGGAGCACCGTATAGCCCAAACATATTTTCCTGAAGGTAAGTCGAGCCTATAGAAGGGATTAACCATGGCTATTGCCTGGCCCATTGCGCTTTGCACACTGCTAGCCTCCACAGTGTTACCAAAGATGGCTGCCTTCGTCAAGGTATAGGTATTACCCTGAAATCTTTCGCAATTCGTTGGCTGGTCGAAAAACAGCAAACCAGAGAATTGGAAGATGGCTAGATTTCATGATCAAAATTCATTTAAATGTGATAAATGTACCTCTACTGCAGTTGTAGATAAATATCATATACAGGCCCATCAGAACCAAAAAAATATTTGCAAATATTGTCATTTTTGTGTTTCAGACAAGTCAATTCCTTACAAATTTATGAATCAATAATAATTTCTAAGTGTCTCTGCTGGCGTGAATGGCTTTGAGGGCGGACAAGGTTTGCTGTACATCACTGTGAAGCATCATCATTGTTTATAGCCTATGTGAACTAAAAGAAAGGTTAGCTATGCTAGTGGATGACTTGAAAATGCGTTCATCAAACCTCCCTTTTCAAAGTTGCCTACGTTCTGTAAATAGTGATCGTCGTCAATGAGACATTGTCAACATTTGTTTATGAATTGAATAGTGCAAATTGCACCAGTGGTGGTGCCACTGACTGGGGGATTGAGGGGGACGTACCAATCTCCTCCTGTCTCTGTTGCAGAATCCTACTCTGCTTGCACTGATTCTAGATTGCAGATTTGAGATGAGTTCTAAATTTCCATTTCAATTTCATCTTTCCTTCAGCCATTCTAGTTGTTTCATCCTATAGCGCTCGATTTTCCTGTCTTCCAGTCTTTTTCATGACACTTTGCCTTGGTTCTTTTGAGTTTCTCTGTGAAGATTATTTCGTTCACCTTGTTCTCAGGGCAAGACACTCTCAAGGAAGACAACTTGTTGTGTTTTACGTATATTTTATTTGCACTATTTACATTGGCCTATCGACAATCCATATTTCTACTTTGTGACAATCCACGTTGAGTTTCAGTTACGCCCTCTCCAATGGCTTTAGCCAGGGAGCGGCTTAGTTGACGTACGTCCTATTTACTTTCAGTTCTTTCTACAACTAACTCTCAAATTTTGTGTTCAAACTGTTATACGTACACGTGCTTCCAGATGGTTATTACCTAATATAGTATGCCTATGCAAGGTTATGTATTTCCGCTATGTTCCTATTGGCTGATTTACAACACTTACGTGATGACTAATGATGGGGTGATAATTGACCTTCGATCTTTACAACAGTCTCTTTTCGAGCAGTTTTTGAGTTGTTCAAAAGGCTCCAATGACAATTTCTTGTTCAAAATCTTTCACAACTGCCTGGCTACATTTGGTATTTGTCAAGCTTTTCCTTTTCCTTGCATCTACCCTACTGCCATAAGACACAGAAAAATAAATTATCCTACAAATGTTGGTATTTTGTCATCATTTTCGTTTGATTTCTCTTTAACATTGAATCCGCATTTATTGATCTCCCAGGCCAGTGCACCTTCTTCCAAACCCAGTCGTGCCTACGCTTATATTCCTGTGCCATTTTAGTGCACTCACTCAGAGTATGATGGATACTTTCGTCAGCTTTGCCGCACACACACTCTGCATTTGCTTTCTTGCTGGGTCTTGTCAATCTTTGCTTTGGTTCTGATTTTTTTTTTTAATTTAATTGTGAGCACTTTTTACGTCTCATTGTTAAATGAGAAGGTGCAGTAACCAAATTCACTATCAGATTTTGACTATAACAGCTAGCTATAATCAACTCAATAGGGGTTTTAACAGTAGAGTACAATACAAACTATCAATCAGAGAGCCAACTTGAGGATGGTATGTAGCAATGTTGGATAGGAGGCTTCATAGGGCACCTAATTTCAAACATTCTTATTTCATATTGTGATGGAATCGTACTTCCTGAAAACGATATCGTTGCTATTTTTCCATATTGTTCACTGTTTCCTCGATATAAACCAATTTGAGCCTCAGTTTCTGGTAGAGCAGTTTGAAGATTTGGAGCTCAAAGATTCTTTACCTGTTCCCTGTGATGCCGTTCGAAAATCTGTTGACACAATTGCTGTTGGTTCTGATTGCTTGCTCTTCAGCAGCAATTATCTATGTTTCTGTTATTCTTTTTAAAACTGACGTCCTCTAACCACAATCATTGCTGCCCATCCGCTAGCTATATCTTCTGTATAAACTGCCCGTGTAGCACTTCTTCTTTCCAGTTTGTTTTGCCTTTAAGGTCTTTTCTTCTTCTTTTCTTGAACCCATGTTATTCCATTGCTTTTTGCCACTCAGTAGATTCATCGGGATATCTTTTAGCGGTCATCAGCCACTAATTTTTACGTATTCTTTCAATCCAAGTTTAGCTAAATTCACAGTATCTTTGGCGTTCTGGAGTATTCTGTCCCCTTCACTTCATGGTATGTATAAAAGGTCAACATTGCTTCTAGGATGCAGCGCGTTATGCATAGGCAGTAGCTAGCTTTTGTGTTCTTCTATCCATTTCTTGCAGTTTACAAATAGTCAAGTCAAGATAAGCAGTTGAGTATCTTAGCATTGATAAGGCCCACGTGTTGGTTGCTTTGGTCATGTTGCCACCATTAAGCTTGATTCAAGTATTTCCTTACACGCTTTTGTATTATTTTTCAACTTTGTCTTTCGCATCTTACCGCTGTCTATAGCTTGATGGTAATTCACCTTGACACTAATAGCTGGCATCTTCCTTGACAATATCTTTTCACCATTTGACTAAACATACTTTCCTTTCTTCATGATCAAAGTTGCACATTTATCTAACCCAAACTGCATGCGAATATCCCAAATGCAATACTTTGACTATCTAAAAGAGTGAATATAGTTCCTTTTCATTTTTCGCATACAATTTGAGGCTGTCCACGTACAATAAGTGGTTGATTTTCTATTTACTCTTTGTAAACTTATAACCACATTTCATCTTTCTCAAAACATCTATGAGTATGAAAGCGAAGCGACAACAAACAAAAGAGGCGAGAGTGCATCACCCTCAAAAATACCCCTCCTTGTGTTACCTTCTCCGAGTTTCGATTTGTGCATGTCAGGTCAACTCTTCAATTTTTAATTGCATTTCACGGACAAGTTGCATCTTTTGCTAATACCTAAGGATTTCAGACACTCTAATGAATCCATGAATCGGGGACAATGTCGTAAACCTTCCTGTAATCTACCGAACCAATGGCCACGTTCTTTTTTCTCATCCTGCCCTCTCGTTCTACCACTTGGTTAATGAATAACAAATCTGCAGTTACCATCGATTTTTTTGCAACCTTTCTGTTCCTCAGTAAGGAGTTTCTGTGTTTCTAAGAAGCCATAGACTTCATCAGTTATCAATCCGGGCAGTACTTTCCAAACTAGTGGAAGGCAGGTTATTTGTCTGTAATTTCTTGGTTCTATCCCTTTTGACTGATCCATTTTATTAGGACTGCTATTTCTAATATTATTATCATTATTATTGTTATTTATATTATGCGCAGTGAAAATGAATACATTGTCATTGTGCGTGCTTTGTTAAGAGTCACTGCCAGACAAATCGAAAAATTTACTAGCTCGTAATAGTCTAGCTATAGTCTTCCTTAGAACGCTCAAATACATAACGTAGTGTTTGCAATTAAATGAGAAGTCAAGCATGCAGAGATTTCAATAAATTGCTTCACAGAATTAAAATAAAAAATGCTGCAAGACTAGTATTCCTCCTAGTTGAAGACGAGATGAAGGCACAGATGCGAAGCAGATGAATGAAAAACATTGAGGCTGATGTTTTTCTTAATCCTAAATACCATTTATTATTTCACCACTTCATTCTTTTAGGCTTCATTACGTAGGTCACTGTTTATCGTAGCCACCAGTGTTGTTTTACTAAGGCTGTAAACTTATATATAGCTACATAGCATTTTTAAGACATTTTGGTTCTCGGGAAAAATAAATCAGTATAAAAATCATTTAGTTTACTGAGACAGTGACACAAGGCTAAAAGAATTTGGAGCTCAGCTTTTTAGATATTTTGAATGATGTTTTATGTGGTCTTCCACGAAAGAAGATATGAAGTAATAACTGTGATCATAATCCTGCAAAAAAATAGAAAATATATCAAATTTTGTTTCATCAAGCAAATCCAGGGTAACTATGAAAGGTTTTTTATATTTATGCTTTTTTTCCGATTTCAAACGGAAACGGCTGCAAAATTTCTGTATCTAAGATATATTAAATAATAATAACAAATTGGTGGACTGCAGTCGGAGGCAAACAAAAGGCTTCTTTTCCATTCACTGCTTCCCTTATATACCCTTCGCGAAATGAGATGATTAGCTGAGCATGCACAAACAAAGATGCAAAAACCTTGCCAACCCAATCATCTTGTTTTGAGAAAAGTGTCCCAAGATGTCGAGGAAGCTTACCAATAAGCATGTTTTAAAAAGAAGTAAATAAGTATTGGAATCTTCAGCATCAAAAGCATCTTGTCGACGGTTTTAAGCTCGTATGGTTGGGTAGTTTGCAAAAAACCTTTTTTCATTTCAAATGACGATTTATGCAAATTTTAATTACCTCCTGCATTCTCAGAGTAACATTGCATGATTTATTATCTTTGCATCCATTTACAAAGTTTTCCGGGAGCAATTGCCCTGCATTTAAGAAATTGTCGCTTTTCCCCTGAAGAATAAATCTGAATGTAGCTGAGTGTATAAATTCTTTGTAGGATAATGATAAAAAATCAAGCTACATCCTTGGATACAAATCATGAAAAAAACCAACAAAATCAAAATCACATTTGCGAGGACAATTTTAGCTTCGAGAAAATTAAAATCAAAGTTCCCACACCCAACAACTTCACCTTGTTGAAATTTGAAACTGTCTTATCTCCGAAGGTAAGAAACCAAACTTACATTAGGCCTAAGTCGCTAAACTGTAGTGATGCCACAAGCTATGAAAGCTTGAGAAAAGAATCGAACTTAGAATCAGTACATTATACTGCTATTACTGAATTTTTAAATTTGTCGTTGAAGCGTTATTGGCTATCCAAACACTATATTTCTTGAACGTGGGACTTGGTTTTAAACTTCTGAAAATTGTATGCAATTAAAGGTCTCTGCCACAAAAACGCAATATCATTTACTACCAGATTTTTATGCGTTTCAAGGCTCAAGGCTATAGTTTCACTAAGCAAACACAAATCTAAAATAGAATCCTTCTATTTCCGACAACAGATAATTTATTCAACAAGATGCATTACCTGATCAATAAGTATATCACACAGAGGTCCAGAGTACTTCTTAACCAGCTCAGTTGCGTCATATTCCTTAACGAGAAAGGTAGTCAAAAAATTACTTTTAAAAAGAACCCAAAAACTGACAGCAATGAGGTAGCGTTGATATAAAAAAATGGACTAAAGTGGTAGAAAAAAGAGATAAATTATTTGAGTGGAAACATTGGTCATAGTGTAAGATCATGATTAGAGCAAATATATCACGTTTAGATAACAACGGATAAGATTTAGTTTATAAACAGATAACAGCTGATAATTCTAATAGCATGTTATTAGTAATGGTGTTAAGGCCCGTTTGCATAATGCCTTGTTCTTGAATGCAGATGACTTCCTCTACTGACAAAATTAAGATTCTACTTTTCAACGACAAAGAAAAAATAGAAAGAACTAGAAGATTAGACCAAACTGAAAAAGTTTCACTGTAACAGAGTAGGATGTCACCTCGCATGCAAAATTTTTATGCTTTTCTAAAAAAGTCTATGCCAGTACATTGCAGACTTATTCAGCAATTTTTGTACAGTTTATAAGCATATTATGCACCATTTCAAAGACAATAAATTTAGTACAACAACAGAAATGTATCTATAAATGTACTCAAGTGTAAGATAAAAATTGATCCAAATGTTTGGAAATACAATCCCCTGCGGTGTACAGATCATTTCAGTTTTTAAATAGAAAAGTCAACAAGAAAATTTTCTTCGACAGACTAAATTGCTCTACAATAACCAGGTAGATTTGAATTCAAAAAGCCATTAAATACTGATTTAAATAAATTTATTTCATACCTTCCACTTTTCCTGGTCATTACCCAAATATCCACTGAATGCTTTTGTGCCCCAAGGGCAGTTCATTGGATTGCAGATAGGTGCAAAAGCTGAAACAGACTGAAAAGGAAGAAATACACCTAAGCTAATGTTTTGCAAAAATTTCAACAACCTAACAGCACCCCACAGTTCTTTAAATTTCAAATAAGATAAAAAAAACCATGGAAGAAATTGTTTTTCAGGAAAGCTCACAAGAACTGCAGAAACTCCCCTGCAATGTCCTGTGATGGCTATAGTTAAATGAAACTAAAAAATATTTCATGAATCTGTGTGTAGCTGCTTTGGCCACCAGCCAAACAAGAAATGTTTCAATTGAAGGTTTCCTTATGCAAGGTAACACAAGGACAAAGTTGCTTGAAAGTTTTGGGATGGTGATTATGTTCTGCCAAACTCTTTCACAAAAATGTATTCTATAATAGCTTTATTAACAACTAGACAGGCTGTGACATCCGTACAATTACAGGATATATTTCTAATTAATAATAATTGGACACATTATAGATGTTTGTGCACATTCTAGGAAACAGATTCCTACATGCATCTAGTCTTTAATTCATGAAAAAGATACACAAAAAAGGACAAAAAACTTGCAGGGTGCAACAACATTAGGAAAATAATGTATATTCAAAAAATTTTAATCTATTTCTAACGTCATTGTTAAAGCTATCTAACATGCTCCTATGACATCAGCAAAACCAAATATAAAAAATTTAGGTAAGAGCTGTTTTATCAAAACAAAATAATATATTCTGTAAACATCTTATGTAAACAAAGTTTGAATAGGTGTGCATCTGCATGCTATGTTTTAATATCAACATGTAATAGCAGTGAATAGAGCTACCCAATGCTATTTTTGAACCAAAATAGAACTTAACATCATCTCAAATCAGTGTGTTATCATCTCTTAGTATCTTTGAATTTTGGAAAAATGCAACCAATACAGAAAAATGCAACCAATACAGAAAAAATTTCATGTTTTGGTTGTTCTACTGGGATTTTACCATAGAGATAGTGATTGGAGAAAAGGCAACTTGAGGTATTGAAGATCAAGCTTTTGAACTGTACAATACTTTATTGATATGCAACTGCTTATTTCTAACTTTTTGGGTTCTTCCCATCAGCTGTTCTTAAAATGATTTTTTTGTCCTTATCTTCTCTATACATATGTCCCCTAATCCTGTAATCAAGGACTTGACGCCACTCCTTTCTATCAGTCTCGGGAACTGTTGATGTTCTCAAATGAGTATTAATCATAATACTCATTATTTATACACTTATCAAACTTTTTTATTCTTTGAATGAAATTGCATAAAATGCTATCCGTCTGTGGGAGCAAGAAAAAAAGATGTGCACTTCTATTAGCACATGCAAGTTGAGATTATCAAAAGAAGAACAGGAGGCAGCATTCTCAAAAAGTTTTTTAGGAAAGATAAAATAGTAATCAAAAACTCTATATATACCTTGAACATTCCTGGATTCTTAAAGAAACACACCAGGGATCCATGGCCACCCATGCTAAAAAACAGTTAATCTAAGATTACACAAGTTCTCATCTGCAATATATTTTTCCATAGGCTATGCAGACCAACAACTTGGAATGTTGTGTGATCTGCCAAACTGAGAGAAAACTGTACATAAACTATAAACTATAAACAGCAAACTGTATACTGGCATATTATTTCAACAAAGAACCATTGTCTTTCCATTTAATGTTTAAACCAACAAATATGAATAACATCAAACCTGTGACCAAATATGGACTGATTTCCCACCTGCACAGGGAAGTTCAAATTTACAATGTTTTGCAATTCTTTTGTTATATAAGAATACATCCTGTAGTTGACCTTCCATTTCTCTTCAGTAGCATCTACATAGAATCCAGCACCACTCCCAAAGTCATATGAATCACCTTCTCCTTCAATATTACATTCCCCTAAAGAAAATTACATAGTGATGTTTTCCTCAAATCACTGTCATTTAAGAAAAATGGATATTTAGAGAAAGTTGATTATCAAAAGTGTAATTGCATGAATATCAAATTAACCCATGGCTCTCAATGAAGGCACAAACATACAGCAGGTAACAAAAATGGAAATTTAATGTAACGCATATCAAGGCACATAAAAACAATTAACCTGTGTATTCTAAACTAGAAACAAGGTAGGTCTATACTTCTTGTTGCCATCTGGACCACACGTTACATAAACACAATTTGCATATATCCAGATTCGGAGAAATACTATAAATCAAGATTTATATATATAATCTAAACCATTATAATATAATAATTTATTGTCTGCCTGCATTAGTAGAAAACAGGCTTAGTTTTAGAAGGTTTCACTTCCCTTAAACATAGAAAAACAATAGAAAAAACATTAGTAAAAACAGGAAACTCAATTAGAAAATCAAATCAAAACGTACTTGGACTAGTGTCAGGTGCCACTAACATAATTCCATGATCAGAAGCAACTCTTTGGGCACCAGCTTTTGTAATAAAATTTTGCTCTGTGCATGTAAGCCCTGTAATTAGTTGAAAGTAAATGGACATTCAAGTTCCCATAGTGGGACAAGCCAGACCATTGCCAGTGCTTGCATATATATGGTAGGAAGAATGCTATTTTCACTCGGAACCGACTCAGGGATTATCAACAGAAGCCAATGCCTGTGGTGAAATTAGGGGTGCGCACTGCTAGAGTGCTGTTTACATCCTGATGGTTCTGCTATGTCCACTTTCAAAAAAATATACTCCTTGTATGGGGTCGTTGTATTCCTGGGAGGATGCTGATATTCTATTGGAACATTAGCTTGTCTTGAAAAATAAGGTCAGAATATTAGAACCCTACTGGAACCCTTCTCAAGTTTTTCCCAATTCTCAAGTTTTCATTAGATATCAGGTTATCACAATCTAAAACTCCTTAAGTTAGGCACTGCTGATGTGAAAAGATTAACATAGAAACAAATTCGAATATTTAATATAATGTTCACCTGACAGCCAATAGAGAACAGGGACCTTGTTAATTTCAGATTGTGGAGGGAGGAAAACAGCAAATTTCATGGGGCATTTTAATTCTTGGCTGTATAAAGATATAGAAAATAGTTACAGAAAAAAGCCCTGGCAAAACCAAACACTATCAATTTTAAGTGATGCAGGGTAGGACTATCCAACAACTTTGGGGATGCTTATTGATGTTTTTTTATCAAAGCCCTATTACAGCCAAAAGCTCATGAATTTTGATTAACATTGCTTTTGATGGTGGGTGATTGTTTGGCTATATTGACTACATTCCTACACAATTCATAACTTGATAGTGTGCACTGTTATCATATCCGAATCATCCACATATAGGCACAAATTGAAGCAATGAAAGGGTGTGCTCTTTCATTTATGCTTTTCTCAGTCTCTTCATTTTAAAATATGTTGCGCGTTTCTAAGGAAGCACAAACAAGATAATCTTTCATGTCAAGTGCATCTTTGCAGTTGAACATTCCAAAGACAAAATAAAAAAGCGTGATGAGACGGAGCATTTCCAGTCGCTACTGCATTCATAGCTCGCAGAGCCTTGTAAGTCTAGATTAAAAACATTTTTATTTCTATTGCTTTTTAATTGTTTTTTTTCTTTGGGACCTTTTTACTTGTTAATATGGACATTTCATCAATTTAGGTCTTAGGTCTTAGTCCTGTACAGTGATAAAGAATATACAGTATATTTGATAGACTATCGGGCTTTAAAAAAATTATAAATATTATGATTATTATGATTATTTTCAACCAAGGCTCTTTCTCTATTTGTTTGACCACACAATTATCTTGAATTATGCATCAGAAGTATGGGGTACCAATGAATGGCCAAAATTGGAAAGGTTACACCTTCCAGCCTGCAAATATGCCCTAGGAGTTAAATCCTCTACAACAACTGATGGAATTTATGCCGAATTGGGTAGATTCTCGTGATTTCAGCAAGACACATTAACATTATGCTGATGCAGGATACTTAAATTTGGTTTCAGCTGCCCTATTCTTCACATCCCTTTATAATGTAAACAACTCAAATAATATTAGTGTTATAATACAAAAGGCTCATCAGCATTATAAGCTTTTAGTCCTGAATGGTTTAAAAGTTCACATATCAAAAGATAAGAAACTTAAAACCTACGCTTTGTTCAAAAATAATTTTAAATTTGAACCATATCTTGACATCTTCCCGGATTTTACAATTAGGAGTAACTTTGCCAAATTACGCCTTAGTGCACATAATTTAGAAATTGAGAAGGGAAGATATGGTATTAAAAAAACCCAAGGGAAGAAGATACTGTCTTTATTGCAAATCATGCAACTCCTACATTTTGGAAGAATAAGTTCATTTTCTTGTATCGTGTCCTTTGTTTACAAAATAGTGACAACAAATGCTCAATTCAATTTCTGCAATATTTCCCTTGATTATATTGTTAAAAGAACAAAATTTGCTGATTTAGCTAATGTCTCAAGAGGATGTTTATAGTCTTGATATACAGTAGTAGCCAAAATAGCCAAATACTGTAATAAGGCTTTCAACATCAGGGAAAGGACTTTAAAGACTGTATGTAAGAATTAATTATTTCTTTTGATCATAGCACTTAAAATTCATTTATTATTTTCATCATGATTAATTACATTGTATTCAGAACTTAATTCAATAATTTCTTGCTTATTAGTTTCATTTCAAGAACTGTTTAAAATTTGCTTTTTGGCTAGTTAAAGCATTTACTGTAATTCACTTATTTTTTTTCTAATCTATTTTTTTCAAACTTTTAGTATGCATTTTAATTAGTTTTGTTAGTTACAGCTCAATGTATATAATAAATTTGCCTTCTCGGTCTATGTACCTTTTGTTATAAAAAAAATTATATTCTGAGATCAGATGGGCTCATTTATGTATCAGATTTCTTTAGATTTCTTTAGATTTCTCTCTTTCCTATGTTTTTCAATGATCAAATATGAAATACTCTCCCAAGCA
>JAACYV020214644.1:7625-18155 GCA_009936425.2 Chrysaora fuscescens | reverse complement strand
TCGACTATTTCAATTTACCACCACATTTCAACTTACTACAACTTACCGACCTAGAATGTTTTACCTATTTCTTCCTTTTCTACATTTGCACCTCTTCTTTTTAATTACTAGCTACCTTTTTTAATGTTAGATTTACAATAGTGTACGTATTAATTAACACTAACATGAAGCAAACCTAGGGATAGCGCTATGGAACTTATTGAATGCAAACGTTGCAGGCACATTTAGTTTCAAAATATCAATCTTTTATGAGACTTTTTAATTGATTTCCATTTTTGGATACCTTTTTTTCATTTGGAAGAGAATTCCAAATCTTTGGACCCGAAGAGCTAATAGATTTTGTACCAGAATTGGTAGCTTTGACCTTAGGAACAAATAGAACCTCATTTTTTCGAAGATTGTATCCAATGGATTTTGAGTGGAAGTAGTCTGCAGGGCATTGAAAATTTCAGGTGCCAACAACCTAATAAAATAAATATGAATCGTAGTGGACTCAGCCGATACTATACGATGGAGTATAATCTGAGGGTACTAATCGTAAGGCCCTCTCTTGGACTTCACGAGTTTGTTTTTGCTTGCATTACTGCAAATTAGCCAAATAACCTCTCCATCATTTCCACCTTTTTCAACTTACCACAACTTAACACACTTGCTGATAATCTCAACTTACCTCAACTGACAACAACTACACGAGTCCTAGTTATAGCCTTGAATTGAATTCATGGCTTAGCTGAGACTTTTAATTTCTCTGTACGATATCGAATTTATAAATTGTTTCAGCTTTTATCATCAACTTAACAGAACTGTGAAATGGGCAGCAGGTACCAGAAGTGCGTGCGGTAAAGCAAAATGGAAACGTACTTACAGCTTTGGATTCGAGGTTGCTGGATTCAATCTGGATTCTGTTTGCTTTTAATGTTAATTTTTGGATCACTTTGAATTTAATATTATAATGGCATTGTGGCTCATTCTTTTGCAGTTTCAGGACGTTAAACAATGGTATGGTTAATGCGATGTCAAAGCCTATTCTAAAGCAAAATACATGGATGTATCTCTCGTTCTCTTATTCATACCACTTGAGTACGGTCAAGATTTTCGCAGATGGAAAGGTTAGCATTTGTCGCACTTATTTTTTCTAATGGTTAACTCCCATGTTGAAACTAAATGTTATAAATGTCCAGCTGAAAGTCGTTTGAACCTGGAAACGCCTCCCAAACAATCTCTAGAAATTATGTAGGAGTGCCAGGGCCGTATTAACATTTCTGTGGCCCTGGAAATGATGGGTGTTCCGTTCAAATTTGTTACCGCACTTCGCTTTGGGATCCCGCCGACATGCTTCCCCTAGAAAATCTCTTATTGCATATGATTCGCCTTTAACTATTGCTGTTTCAAGACTATATAACCTATACTGTTGGGAGTACGGTGGTAGTATTATCTAAACGCATTTATCTTTTTTCTGAATCAATAATTTTGCTTCCCTGCAGCTATCCGATGAAAGGCGTGTTGGATACGTAAAGCCAAGTTTCGAATTCACCACATTTTCTATAGCCACCCGTCTTGATCCCTCTCTGACCTTGGACATCGCTTGCATTCAATTTTACAATACATCATTGGATCCAAGCGTCATTAGAGTTCTTGATTTGTGCCCTAACCGCCATGGTGAGCAGCTTTTTATTGATTATCTTTGAGGATCGACAACTAAGGCAGCTACTTAGAATCAAGCTACTATCAAACTATGTGTGATCTTAATTCATTTTGCTCTTTGCGCCCTTTTTGTGTTTTTCCAAATAAAATGACCTACTTTCACATAGCAATTCTGCAAAAAAACCTCCCTAAAAAGTACGCTCTTGTGTTTTCTTTTGCTTGTTTGTATGCTTCCGTTTTGCTTCGAGGAGCCAGTCCACATTATCCGGACTGGCTTGGATAGTATGCGAGAGGGAGAGAAAATAGGCCCGTTTAACCGAGACAGTCCGCCTTATAAAAACAGCTTCTAAGGCTTTTTTATACTTTTGGGATCGTACAGAGTATTCCAGAAATTTCTTGGGTAAATACATTTTAATAGGAGATGACAAATGTCTTTTTCCAGTCTCTGACTTTTGCAAAGGAGGCTGCAGTGCAGGCGGAATATGTGACCAGATCTCTGGAAAGTGCATATGCTTATCATACAGTAATAGATTTGTCTTTGAAAACTGTACTAGCGGTGAGTGACGTAATTTGTCTTTACATTGCTTTGATAATTTAATGTAGATAACTGCTGTTGCTGCAGATGCGGTTTCATTGCAACAAAATGCA
The DNA here is from genome assembly GCA_009936425.2 of Chrysaora fuscescens. Classification (NCBI taxonomy): domain Eukaryota; kingdom Metazoa; phylum Cnidaria; class Scyphozoa; order Semaeostomeae; family Pelagiidae; genus Chrysaora; species Chrysaora fuscescens. The sequence goes on along the minus strand of JAACYV020214644.1, from coordinate 15,863 downwards.
CTCGATGTCGGTTGATCCAAGTGCTTATCCTTTTTAGTGCATTGAACTAAGATATCTAATAACTTTTTGGATCTAAATAAAACGCATAGTGTCTTTGGCTACTCCACGTTTAAAGTGTACATTTATGGAAAGAGCTTTCATAGTTAGTAAGGATGACGTTAACAAAACGTCGATATCTTATCTCGTTTTTGAGTTATTGCTGTGTGAAGGAAATTATTGATGAAGTCAAAGTAGGGACCTGTTAAAAGCATCTATGAACCCAATTTAAAGCTAATCCGTACCTTGATTCTTAAGATATGGTACAATTATTAATCATACCACGGTCTGTGCCTTTCAATAGGTTCCTGCTACGACGTCATCAATAATTTCCTTCAAGTATCCATAAATCAAAAACGACAAAAGATATCAGAGTCTCGTACAAGTCATCCTTTCTCACTATCAAAGCTCTTTCAATAATGCGAACTCCCAAAAAGTGGTGGTAGGTTCACTTAAAAATAAGACACCTAACGACTTTCTGGATCAAAATATAGCACGTACATTACTGTCTTTGGCTACGTAACATAAGGCATTAGATTTAAATGCAATATTTGAGGCTTAATCACCAGCGGTAGGACATTTGATAGATGGATTTATGTTCCTTTTTCGCAATTTCCGTTTTATCTTTCATAGCTCAATATTCTCCAACTTTCACCATTTTCAGAAATCGTCCCTCTTTTTCAGCTATGAAGACAACTGTTTATAAGAACGCTATTAAATACAGCTCCTTTGATGAGAGAGAAACAGTCAGAGGTAATACCTATCCGACTATTGCATCCGCTAAAAATGCAAGTCAGCACGTGGGATTACCTCTGCAAAGCAGCCCTTTCTTTTTTATTCCCGGACCAGTAAACAGTGCAAAATGCACATGGACGAATGCATCAACATCCATTCCATTGCCTGACGCTTTTTGTCTGAAAACTGGAAGCTGTTCAAAAGGTGTATCTGTGTCTTTCTGGGTTCTTATGGCTCCCGTCACTGATTTGCTAAAGGTTGGTAACGTGACTATAGCCAAGATTGGAGTTCTTGATATCCAATATGGTATCGTTGACAATGTTCGGGGCTGTAACAGGAGTAAAATGGCAGGCGTTTTTATCAGTGGTCCCTGTTTTGGATCTCGGTGCATATGGCTGACCTCAGTTCAAGGTAAAATGCTCTCTGGCGTGTGGTCACACATTGCGATCACGATGACATCCAGTAATTCGTTGTCACTGTATTACAATGGAAAACTAGGACACGCAGTCAAACGGTATCGCGTTTCGCCTGCTCCTCCTTCCAGTGGTTTTATGTTCACCTTCAATCTTGCTTATTCTTGTTATGATGAATTAGCCTACTGGAACCAGCATCTGTCTGCCGCTGATGTCTTAGGAGTATATAATGCAGCTGTCTATAATGGTAAGTTTCTTATTTTCCGTTAGTCTCAGGTCTGTCCTTCCAAGAACAGTAAGATCTCGCCATTAAAAAATGGCCTATTAAAAAGCAGGTGACTTTTTATGAAATTTATCAGCACTATAACTTGGAGTAACAAATTATCAAACACCCTTGCCCTCTTGGGATGTCTTGCTTCATTAGATATAGCAAGAGGTACATCAATACGACTGATCAAAGCAGCAGTTGCAGTAAAAGTACAATGTTTACACGTTAAAATTGTGATTATGAAATGCTTCAACTTGGGAATAAAAGCTCAGTGATAATGATCATCATGTCGAGTAAATGTCTCGAATTCTTTTGACTCTGGCTCGCCATAAATCTCTGCCTACCATGAGTTTTGATAAGTCTTCTCCCAAGCATCTAACATCGTCGGCAAGTTGGTCGATGTATGCTCTGTTTAGTCGGCCTCTTCATGCCTGCCTTCTAGATGGTCTTCTTAGCAAAACATTACTCACTACCTCTTCCCTACTGCACCATGCTTTGCTACTAGACATAGTACAGATACTCTTGGAATGTTGAAATATGACTAATTTTATTTCATTTTATATTCTTTATGCACGGTAAGCCCGTCGACAAAGGTCGCTATTCAGGCGGCCGTGACCAAAATTTACAATTTAAGTTATACAAGTTAAAATCTAAAGACGAAAATGAATAATATAATTTCAAAAAATAGCGAAGTTACAATAAATATATGGTAATCCAATCAAGAGTGGCAGGACACAATCAGATCATTATTATTGTTACCTAAAATATTTTCTAGAAAACGACGAGAAAAAATTCAAGTACCTTGAGTGAGAAAATATACTAAAGTTTTGGGCCTGGCTCCTTATTACTAAGATAAAGTACTAAGATAAAGTACTAGACCCGAAACGTTAGCATATTTACTCACTTAAGATACTAGAATAGTTTTTTGCAGCTTTATATCTATCCGTGTGTACCGCATGCCATTGCAATTTTGTAATATCATTGAATCATATTTCATTCTATTAAAATATTTGCTTCTTGCCTTCTGGACAGCTTCTACTCTGCTGTCTTTACGGTCCTTTGCTGCTTTCTTGACCAACAAATTGTGGGATTTTGAAATTTCCTGCACTTTCTTTTTTAGGAAAGCCAGCGATACGCCATGGAATTGCTTTCAAAAGACTGACAATGTCTGAGCCCAACTCTCTATGGGGTGTTGATACATCTGGCACTGCTTATAGGTATTCTAATGCCACCTGGAAACCGGTACCACAAGCTGGAATCTATGTGACGGAGATATTTTCGGGACATTTCGGCGTCTTTGCTGTTTATCAAACCTATCTGTATCGTAGGATCGGAATCACACCAGAGAAACCAATTGGAGAGTCCTGGGAAAAAATTACGACTGATGGTAGGTTATACATTGAAATATCTACTAGCGGACGCTCAAATCAGGTTCCCAAATGATCGAGATACAATGCAATCTCTAAACAACTACAGTAAATGTCAATTTTCAGGAACATGTCCGTTATATGGAGGGTTAACTGCAACTTCTTCCAATGTAGTATTTAACTAATTTTATGAAACCCCTAGCTCCAAAGAAGCATTGGCAAATACTCTCGCTGCCTAGACAGTTCTTTGAACAAACAGGGTTTCAATAGTTTCCGAAAAGTAATTCTTACAATCCATTTTGGTTTCTTACTTCTGTCAACGATAGGCAAATCACAGGCGAAAAATGCTGCTCGCTTTCAGCAAAAATCAGCTTTAAATTTGGGATGGATCTCGTGCACTGTTTTTGGTAAAGTGATTGGCCAATCGGCAGGGAAGAGTAGACAAACATAACATAGGCGAATTTGGAAATTTAAGGAAATGGGCCTATGTTTTATAACTGGAACCGCCGTAACGAAAACGCGTCGGCAATAGTGTTTCAAATGTGTGTATTTCTTTCAGCAATTCTGTTTTTCTCCAGCTTTAAAAAAACTTCGTGTTCCTGAGCTAACCTTCTCACAGCCTTTAGCTTGTAGTGAGGTTTAAGCGGGAATTGATATTAGGATTTGATTCAATCATCGAACAGAAAAGGAATATTGCAATCTGATTGGCCCCACTAGTAATTGTGGTGAAGTCCGATTGTCAAAAACTGTAAGGAAATAAATCCGTGACAAAAACTACGACAAAACATGTCATTTAAAAAGAGCATTGTTAGGGACTTATAGCGAGACTTGTACTACAGTAAAAACCCGCGTATAAGAACATGTGGATTAAGAACACCCAGGCCTGATTTTAGGAAATAAAGTATCATTTATATAAGAACACATTCAGCCTGAAGAACGAAAGTTGTTCTTATATGGAAAAATATCAAAGATCAGCACATCTGTTCATTGCAAACATAAAGTTCCATCCCATCATTATATGTAACAAATTGAAAATATGTACTGTTTTTTAATCATTTTTTTTGCTAAAAATGTACTTCAGATCATATATTTCAAGAAAAGCTTACTCTATTTTACATTTGCATGTATAAAGTTGTATTAAAATTTTGTTTTGAAAGGCTTTGAATCAGACCTGGCCATTTGAGACGGGCAATTGCCCTGCTCCACCTCAATGCCCTCCTCATTCATTTGTGGTGTGTAGCCTAGTTATGTTCCCTTTTTAAGAATTTTGTTTTAAGAACACTTAAGAACACTTACAGGCTGATTTTGCAGATTATAACCCTTTATATAAGAACCAAATCAGCCTGAACTGCCAAAATAGGTGTTCTTATACGCGGGTTTTTACTGTAATCCACATCATGTTCACTTGTGTAAGCTCAATATGATACTGCTTTTACTTTCGTATCATTATCAGTGTTGGTTATCTTTAGACGAAAGAATATTCCAGTACCTTGGGTAGAAATAATAACTGACATTCCAGGCCTAGTCCTTTTCGTGAGCAAAGGCCTAACTTTGATATTTGATAAAGGACAAAGTGAAAATTCCACCTTCCAAACCAGATAAGCTCGCGCTATTGCCAAATTCAAAAAAGTGTATTCAACAAGTATTACCTATCTAGCAACTTTGCTTAGCTATGTAGTGTGCCCCTCATAAAACTGTTTAATTAGGTTATTAGTGAAGAGCATTTGTGAGCTCCAGGGGGTTGAACTATTACGACATTCCTCGTTAGTATCATGTAACATTCTATAATGATTTCTACATTTCCATTACAGCTCAATTTGATGGTTCAATTCTTGAAATTGGGTCACTACCACCTAATGACATCATTGCAAGAAGTGCATCAACCTGGCATTGTGGTAAAGTTACTAGCATTCCTCCAGTTCTTCAAAAACCCGCAAATATGTTGAACTTGATCCATCAGATCAAATGTAATCGACGATATTGCTGGGCAATTCATAATAACAACGATGTTAAGAAATATAAGAGTAATGCGAGATGTTTCGTCACTCATGACACCAAGGTATGAGGTAGATCTTTAATCTGCGCGTATCACCTCTTCCAGATAACATGTTGTTTAATCATTCTTAAAAATGGTGAGCATTTCCATTACGGGCTTGAACCCCAATTAACTACTCAAACCACCACAAAGCCAATTTGAAGCTCAAAAAGCAATGATTTTCAACCGCGAATGAAAGCACAAGATATTATATATATGAAACATATGAAACACAATATTCATCGATCTTGAAAAGCTTCACAAGATAAACGCCAAGAGCTCTAAACCGATCCAAAGCACTGCTCATTATTTCGTCTAAAGGCCTCATTGGGCTATAATCTGGGAACTCAATTTTGTACATTTTCGCTGTAAGGCTGCCTTTTAGAGCCCTTGGGTGTTTCAGTAAGAAGGAAGTTGAGCGATGTACAGCTAGCCCACTTACAGTCGTATAGATGTCACAATTAGTTACAATTATAGCTAGTCATGTTCAATCTTACAGCAATGAAACAAAATCATGATTTCGACGTCGTGTTTCAATTTCAGCTTTAATTATAGGGGCCTTGCATATACCGTACTAGAATTCGGCATGAAATTGCACTGAAACTGCAAGGGCGCATTTTCAATGGGATTTTGAATCACTGACCGGCGTAACTATACGTTGAGAGACATGAGTTGTGTCGTTGTTGAGTTTTAATATTGGCTTTGAGGTCCACTTTACATTTTCTTGTTTTCTTCCATCGCTTCCTGGCATTCTTAGATTGGTTGGTTTACCTAAGGAAAAGGAACGAAAAGGAATTGAATCACTCTCGATTTGAAGCCATCAACAGATTGTGCCGATTTTGTATCGAGATTAAGATAGTTCCATTCTTTGTCCCCCACGAGAAGCAAAAGATTTTCGTCCATAAGATGCTTTCTTTGCGAGCATTTGCAGCTCAGTCCTCTTTTTGCAAAAACCGTTCTGACAAAAGCCGTTTAGGGCTAGTTTGTTGAAAATGTCATTCCAACTGCCTCCTGAACTAAGCTTGAGTAAGGACCAATAAAATTTTGTTTTTGGTAGCCTGTTATAATTTGTTATGTTTGTTTTGCAGAGCTTCGCGGGTAAGAAACCAGAAGGTCTGGCTTTTGGTGAAGTCCGGCTATTTCCGTTTGTGCTAAAGAGTGATGATAAGAAGATTTACCAAATTAAGGAGCATAATCCAAACGATTTTGAAGCGGTAAGCTACAATAGTTATCAAGACGTTGCTGCAATGAATGGTTTGCCTGTTGGCATTAAAAAAAGTGGACAAATCGATTTAATAAAAAATTCAATCCATGGTGAGTTATTAAAAGAAAGTTGTTTTGAAAGCCTAAAAAAAATTTCACTTTATTTTATTTCATGAGTTGTTTAATAAACACTTGGATAAACACTTCAACTGAGTTACAAAAAGCTGTTATCATCGTGTGCTCTGTAAACGAACATATATAGTACAAAGAACGTAGAGTTACAAAGCAATTTAGGACAAATCATAACAGTTACAAATATATTATAAACGTATATCAGTTCAAATATTCCTTTAAAAAGCTGATAAAAGTTGTTGTTGGCATTTTGCGGGCTTCTTTTTTCAATTTTTTAATTCATTCACCAATTTGCTTGTTAACAATTCGGATCAGGCAATCAACGTGAAGCGTTCATGATCACATGATGAATCCCATGTAGGGTTGGCTGTGGATTGGCTAATGTCAAAATGTTCACAGCTAGGTTAAATGCAAAATTAACCTCTGTTAATGGGCCTACGTTTAACCACTTTAACTAACCGAAATAAGGGTTTCAAGATTGAGCCCGCTCCAAAACGGGATTTTATATTGTATACAGGAATACTTTCTCTCACTCCAGCTTGAAAAATATTGAGGTAGCGTTCTCATAGCTTTTAACTATGAGCAAAGTTTTAGCGTGGAAATTACATTTGAATTTGGATCAACCAATCAAAGTAGAAATGCTGCTATCAGAAAGAAATCCTGCGAAATGATGGGTTCGACATGAAAATATTAGAAATCCGTTTTGAAATGGTAATAGAAAAAGTCACTAACCGGAGCGACAACAACACCCAGTCTGTGGCGACAGAGCCGAAACTGCGGCACCTGGGCGGAAAATTACAGCTTTAAACTGCTCTAGCTCAGAGCAGCATTCTTTAAATAAAGACACAACTGATATTTTCTTTTTTGGGTAGTAATTTATTGACTTCTTGTCTTAAAAAGCTAATTTTTACAAGCCTAAGCTTAACTCGAATATCTCAACAATGTCATTTTACGCCATGTCTGCTCTGTCGTTTGTAACACTGCTTTAGTAGTAGTCAAAACTAGGACTAATTTATTAAGTCTATATAAGATGTCAGTACTGACGATATTTACTTTAAAAGGGAAATTTTGGAACTGTAGTTTATAGGTAAAATCTAGATGTATCTGAATGCTTTTTTTCTACTTTAAGGGAACTTATTTCGTATACGGCACATATCAGGCCTCTGTTTGGCGCAAAAGTCTTTATCAGAGCTAACATTGGTAATCCACAAACATTGCGCAGACATTTTCTCGTGGACGAATGATGGTTGTCTCGTTCATGCTGGAACTAATAAATTTGTTCAAGATCATTCGGAATTAAGGTTGGGTAATGAATGTAGGAAAAAAGATATCTTCCAGCAGAGTAACTCATCGTTGATGCTGCAGAAATCTACTGGCAGCTGTGTTCATATAGAAAAAGTTCCTTCATACCCAGCTACCCCTACTTTTCTCAAAAAATCAAGGTTTACTACTGATTGCAACAAAAAAAGTAGAATATTTTTCTTTGAACCAGGTAAGGCAGTAAATCGTATTGTCCGATCTTCTGCTGTTTTTTTATCAGTGCTTTTTTAAGAATCTCCTTAACTGCAAATCGTAGTTTGCAAAGTCTCAAAAAATTGCTAAAAAACACTTCAGATTATTTTCTTAACCCTGGTTTCCACGAAATCTTGCAGCTATCTGCGCGAACAAAACATAAGAAATACTGCATCAACCTGTTCCTGCAGAAAAAATCTATTAGCATATGGTTACTCTATTTTAGGATTGGCACAGATGCTTACCCCTACCTGTAAGGGTAACAGTAAATTGAAAAGAGGCCCTCGGGTCGCCTCCGACCGCGGTCGATTAATTCACTTACTCTACTACATGCTAATTGATTTTGTAAAGTTATCTAAAACTTTCAGTAAAAGCAATCACAGCAGTCACTGTAATTTTGCATCTGTTTTTTTTTTCAGTCGGCACCATCAAGAACCTTACAAGTCATTATCTGTCTTGGCCCCTCATCGGTCCTGGTATGTATGTTTGTATGTATGTATTGTATGTATTTTATTTTTAGTATGTCTACGGTAACGC